>DWHQ01001231.1:0-11242 GCA_018247955.1 Eurytides marcellus marcellus | reverse complement strand
TTCTGTGAGGTCGTGGTACTTATCTGGTTCGAGCCGGCCCATTCAGCAGCGGGAGTAGCTGCGTGGCTCTACCACCGAGAGAGAGCATTGTCTACATCATCAAAATATGTCAGATATCGTTTCAGTTTGAAAATAAATGAAGTGTCAACGTACAATACTATCTGATGTTTGTTTTTCACTATATAAGGTAGGACGTTTATATAAATTGTGAAGAGGAACGGCCCTAGAATAGATCCCTGTGGAACCCCCATGTGCAACAGGGCCCCAGGAGACCTTTTTACATAATCATCAATCCTCTGAATTCTACTGTTTAAGTATGAAGTAAGAAGATCGAGTGCTTTGCTATTCTTCCTAAAATACAAGCTCATGGCTTAGCTTAGGCCCCAGTTTACCCCTCTGCGATGGGTTTCCGCCTTATCGTAGTGGAGTGGCTCTAGTAACCGTGGCTTGGCACCCACGGTGAAGCCAGGAGGAACCCAAACGCGGCCGGCTTGAAGTGTAGGGCTGGCAAGAAAGGGCGCTCCAAGTGGTCTCTTGGAACCCGCTTTGGATGCGCCTTGGAGGTGGCCCCGGGGGACAGGTTAAGTGTGATGTATAACTACGACTCCTCGTCCTGTGCAACCCAGGTGGAGTTGCGGGGGAAGAAAAGTATCGGTATTACGTAGGCCGTTCTCCCTATCCCCCCACTCAGCGGGGCCGTACCACTGATGTGGCATGGTGGCGTCGCGGGGGGAGAGGTGTGTCGGTATTATGATGCGCTAATCTCCCTACCTTCCGCGGCCGAAACGTGGAGTGCGGCCGAGCACTAGACCACGTCCTCCGCTGAGAGCTGAGAGGCCTGTTGCTTTTGGGAACAGGCTCAGAACCGACAGTTCCCAGCTTTCATGGCCTCCAGCCAGTGGACGAAGCGTGATCCTGATCACCCAGTTGCCAGAAAAGTAAGATGATCCATCATATCATATCATACGTCAGACGCCTATGTAAACGACTACTTGCCGACGCCATCTGCATCTGATCTCTTACCGATCATGTCGTATATCCGTCCCATCGGGCTTTAAGAGTAGATAAAGGAAGAGTGAGTGCACCTGTGCCTGCGCACTATAATTCATTCCGCGCAGTTGGCTGCTCTCTTGTTGACTGGCCACCGTATCCGATATCGGTCGGTAGGACAATATTCATTATTATTATTATTATGTATAGAAATAAATAAACCGTTACTATTAAACCATTAATACTTTTTTTTCACCTTTACTAAAAAGTTCCACTCACTCAGTGATTGATTAAACGACTAATGTGTCGTTAGTGTCCTTTGGCGGCGGTTTTACTTAGTGATCATTGAATTGTGATCCTGTTTGCCGTGATGATTGCCTGTTTGAATGATTATTTTTACGTAATTATATATATATTTTTTCTCTTTTACAGCGAAGAACGAAAATGGCAACATGCGAATCTACAGTGTTTTGGAATGGGCTACGCTTCTGAACGAGGGCAAACCCAGTCTATGCGACTGAATCTTATACTTCAAGGAATATATCTTAAGACAAGGACAGTCTTTTTTTAATTTATAATATTCAAATTGTTTTCGAAGTTATTTTCTTTTTTCTAATTTTGACACTTAGTCAATTCTTCATTACAGATGCTGCTATTTTATTTCCTGAATATAATAACCAAACAAAAAACCGTTTATCAGTTTAATTTCCATAGTATAGGTTCTAGTTATGTATTAAATTTACCTTACCAAAGACACAAAACGAAACTGATATAATAAATGGGACAAGACCGTCCAGTAGGACGGTAAGACCTAGTAAGGCATAGATAAATGGAACAGAAATAAATCGATGTTGAGGTACTTTCGTAACATCGTAATACGAAGTTACGAAAGAATGAATTTTAAACTTACAATTTAAAGTAATTTTGCTATCCTTCTTACAAGATTTGAAGTAAACTAAATATATTATAACGCAACGTGTTTTAATAACACACATGTATATAGCGTTTCGTAAATTTCATTGTTCTGCAAGATTTTAACGTTATATTATTATTGGACATGTTATGAGAGATTTAATGGACCATGGTAATGGTATATCGAGAAGCCTCAGTCGACATTTTTATTGTCAATTTGACTGAAACGTTCCCAGGTGTAAGCGTGTCCATGAATGATCACGATAAATGCTTACCATCAAGAAAACCGATTTCTCACATTATGTTTAACAAAGTCATAATAACTAAATTTAATAATCTCCTACTGAAGCTAATCTCAATCTAAACTCAGTATTTAGACTTATCAAAGAAATCAAATGTTGTGATGAAAAAAATTATTGAAAGCTTAAGAATGTTAAATCTCAGTAAGAATCACAAAAGGTATTTAAATTACACCTTAACAGCTCTTATTGTCCTTTAACTGGTCCAATTAAATGAAAGTTGAGTTACCGGGTTGCACTGAGCACTTGGAATTTTTGACGCGTCAATTTCACTTTTTGCTCTTTTATTATTTCTCGGTAAATCCAACTTTAAGCGTAAAAGTTTTAGCAAATTTGTATGATGTCAAAATTTTAATTTTAATAACCTTCAAATGCCTGTTATAATCAATTTTAATTCATTTATATGTCTATTTCGTATTAAGTTAATGAATAGTTTGTTCAATATTTACGACCATATAAAGTTGAGATTGCATGTTAAATGTCGTAGGACTAGGAAAAGATCGTAACAAAATGTGATGTTGCAACATAAACTTGTTTATGAACAGCTGATTCATTGTTTCGAGATTAAAATTATATATGCGCACGACCTAGTACATAGGGTGTGAGTCGCTTGATATCAGGCGCTCGACCTGTTCGTCTTGTCATTAAGTTTATTAAAAAATTAGAAAGCAAACCTTTCTATAGGTTTTGTTTAACGGTCTATCTAAAACTGCATCTAGTGATAAAAATGAAAACACTATCTATCAAACGGCAATAATAAATAAGAAAGAAATATTTTGACCCTAGCTTTAAGGAAAATAAATGAAAACAAACCATATTCGACCTTTAATTTTGACTTCATTGATGTTAATTCAATGATATTCACCGTTTTTTATTAACTAGTATAATAAAAGCACATTTCAGTAAAACAAACCACCGTCGATGCGTTCGAAGTGAACGCGTTATACTTTTTCAAATATTAAATGCAACAAAAATATGAAAGGAAAACGTATATATCGCAGTTTCAGCTACCGATAATTTGAAGTCGCTTTTGTTAATGACGTTAACAACCCCTGGTTTGGAGTTTGTTATCATTTGAAAATAGAATACTCGATTATTTATTGAAGAGATTCGCTAATAAAGGACTTGCGAGCAAATCGTGTGATGGGACGGATAAAAAACGATTATTGAATTTTGTAAGTACTTTTTAGATTATTACCATCTAAGCTTAGCTTACACACTATTTTAACCGGACAAAGAAAAAATAAGATTAAAGATGAAATCAAATATTTTAAGCATCAATTTGATATAATAATAATATTTTTTTTTATATAATTCAACGAGGCAAAATTGAATCGAATTTATAACAATTTATATGTATTGTTCATTTTATTGACAAAGGAAAAAGTTTTTTTTTTTATGAAATTTGATACTGGTATTAAAATGATATTGGTACTGTTTGCTAAAATAATTCTTCAAAAGGAAGGAATGCAATGAGATTACTCTCTGAATACTGAGGAGACGGGAGATTCTATATTGGTATCTAAAAGGGGGAGTAGTAACAGTATGCATTAATATAAAATAGAGGCAGTGTCCACTTTTTACTTAGAATAAAAATAGACTATCGAATCTACAAAACGTGAACTAATGCATATTTTAAGTAGTGTCCGACCAAAACAGATTTTTCAGCCAAATCGAACTTTCGACCTTGATCTCAGTTTCGGTCGAAACCGAAACCGAATCTTACTTGAACATATTGAATTTTTTTTATTGTATATTGAAATCTAGTGTTTTTCTTTGATATATTTATTTGCTTATAAATACAGACGGTTTAAATAGTGTTAAATAAAAAAAATCGAAGTATTTAACAAATATAATCATTTACTTTTCACGTTCTGAATATATAAATTAAATTTATGTAGCGAACACGTTAAAATAAGGAATCACTTGGAATTAAAATTTTCAAGAACAATAAACATTCAGTAAGACTTTAATATAAACTACACACTTTCAATTGAATATTTAAATTATTGTGTCTAATTTTTTTTTATTTGACATTGACTTTTTTACCTGAAAAAATGAATTATTGTAATATAAATAAATAATATTTCATCGATCACATATAAATAAAATCACTGTAATAACTAATGAGGTAAGCACACGATATTTAATCTAAAATGGGGAAAATATATTAAAGTAAGTAAACAAAAGTATAAATTGAATCGAATATTCTTGGATGCCGGATAGACCGCTCGCTGCGGATGGGGCCTATGGTAGACATTGTGTCCGCGAGGCCCGAGCAGCTAGAGCGGTCTTGTACCCAGTCCTGGCATCCAAGTTACCGGTAAAGACCAAACTTAGAATTTACAAAACCTACATCCGGTCTCACCTGACCTACGCAGCCCCTGATTGGTATGGTCTAGCCTCGCCATGCGAACGATCGTGGGAGCAAGGCGATACGTCAGGAACGACGTTATCACCCGGGACCTCCGCATGGAGAGCATCCATGCGTTCGTGGTCCGTCTGGCATGGCGTCTTTACGACCGCGCCGATAACGGACCACACTCCAACTGTGCAACATCGCGCCTCTCTATGCGCGTCCACCTGACGGACGCCCGCTCCCACGAGAGATCCTGCGGCCGGACCTGGCCCCCCAAGGGGAGCCGGACTAGGCCACAGTCCCGCCATGAAGACGATGTCGCCAGCTGCTGCACTTCTCGAAGTGCGGCAGTCTTTCGTATACACCACACCCGACCTCTTAATAACAACTCCTCCAAGTCACCACTAGATTGCATCGACAAGAACTGGGACCGACTTTTTACATGCCCATCCGACGCATGAATCATCATACTTTTCAGGCAGTTGGGTGATCCGTCCGTCAATGCCCTTTCTTTTTGTTTTACGTGGGGGAAATGCCTACGCATACCTGGCCTTGCGGGGGCAAGGACGGGTTATGTCGGACTCGCACCGACTAAAACCCCCACGATGTTCCACCTAAACGGCAGGCAAGCTGGAACATGGAGCACGCTCCCCCCTCCCCCGTGTCCGCTGGCTGGAGGCCATGGACGCTGGGAACTGGCCTGCAGCTTTTGAGCTTGTATCCAAAAGCGACAGGTCTCCTACCTCCCAGCTCACGTTTCAGCCGCCGAGGGTAGGGAGAACGGTGTATCGTAATACCGACACTCCTCTCCCCCCGCGGCCCCACCACACTGCATCAGCGGTACGGCCCCGCTGAGTCGCGGGGGATAGGGAGAACGGCCTACGCAATACCGATACTTTTACTCGCCCGCGACTCCACCTTCGCTGCAGAAGACGGGGTGTCGTGGCCCCACACCACACTTTAGTAGACCTCAATTCGATCAACGATGGACGGCGGCGAACTGATTAGTCGAATGACGCACGACAATACACGAGCACTCAGTTTCGGCCGCACCGAAACTTTCGGACAATTTTTGGTCGAAACCAAAACTGAGACCAAAACTTGGTTGTTTGGCCAAAGCTGGCCGGAAATGAAACCAAAACCGAACTTTCGGTCGGTCACAAATTTGCAGCGATAATATTAATTGCAAGAATATGCAACCGTGATCATAATTGTTATGTAAGACTTAAATCTCGTAAGTCCGTTAGCGAACTTATAATGCGGTTAATCGTCTATGTGTAGATGGCTCTGGCAGCTGCTGAATCCATATAGCTGTTCTTTTAAACTTGTATAAAGGAATAAAAATACTATCAGTGTTTTAATTGAAATGTTTTAACACGCTACCCTAAGTGTATATAATGCTTAGCAATCAATCCATTTTTGTACATTTGTCCTTGAAGCTTTAGCCTTAAAGATTAAGAATAAATTGAATAACATTTTTTTTATTTTCTTTCCATTTTATAGTTTAATGACGTGCAGAAATGAGGTGTGTGATTGGGAGCAACATTTTTGCCCATAACAAATATCAGCAATAGCACAGTGTCACTTAATAGTATTATGAACTAAAACAATACAAAAAGATATAAGATACTTTATCTACCTTCCATTGACGCGACTACTATTGATATCATTGAAACTATTTATAACAGTTTATTCTTTTAGTAAAACAGCTTGTTATTGTTAAAGGGCAACTAGATTATCTAAATTTTGTAAATTACCTGTAGGCTTTTTTCAAAAACGTTCCGGTGTTCTCAAATAATTCAATTATTACGATTTTCTGGTATTTCTTCTAAAATTGAGCTTTAGAGAAATATTTTTTTTATACATTATTCAAATACATAAACTAATTCTAACTAAATCGAAAATAAGAGAAAAGTTTTAAATTCTCAAAGGCGACCACTATTCGTTTTATTAATAATAATTGAAAACTTTTCAGTTATTATCTTTATTCGTTTTGAAACGATGGGCTAGCGGAAAACTCTCACAAGCGGAGCAACGAATGTGTTAAATATATCTGTGTCACATAACATTCTTATTTTAAGACTTCCGTAACTATGTATCTATTGAAACGTTGGTATAAAAATTTTCTATAAGTATTTTTCACTGTTAGCGTATTATGCGTATTCATAAATGAAATTAAATAACTTACCTAAACAATTTAAATTTAACAAAAAGTAATTATTTTTTAACTTAAGGCCACCAACTGTTTATTACTTTGTATGTATGTATATACAAACATACAAAGTAATAGCCATTCACAGTGATGATGGTGATCCAAAGGCTATGACTAATGATATAAGAGAGACGAAACTGAAAATACGAAAATTCGATCTCGAGACGAGAATCTCTTTCAAATTATGACTGTGCTATTATGAGAGAACCTAGTTCAATTCCAGCTGCTAAGTTTCATTATGGACCAAAGCGACATTATTCGCTTGGCTGTCAATCACCGTAATCATAAAATTTCTAGTTTCAAAATTCTTCTGCTTCACACTACTGTCTAAGGGCCATCAACAATACAATTTTTTTACTTGGTCATCTTTTAATTGGTCGTCCGAAACGATGGCCATCGTCGATGGATGAATTCTGCTTTGCTTGAAAAGGTCATGCCACATGTAAACCATGGTTTAACTGGGGGGAGGAGTCCCCGTAAATTGCTGACATCTCTTGGAAAATGGTTTACAGTGATTTTCCTTGCTTGGTAAGAACTAAAAGAAATACCAGGTGTATGCAAACGTCTAGATAATTTTACTATCTTTTCATTTATGTGATGACTGGTGTATATTCCAGAGTAAAAAAAAATATGTAAAGCCCAATCATGTAGATTGGGCTTTACATATTTCCTTACATATTATTTATTTGCATACGCACAAATTATCAAGACTTTTTGCAGACTCCACCTGAATTACTATCACAGGTTTACCAGGCTCACGCTTATAACTAAAAAAATTTTTGGGGGACTGAGAATATGTAATAACAGAAATTTTGAATTTTTAGAACTTTTGGCTGTCTCTTAGGTAAACATTATTCTTTATTTTATTAAAATCGGTCTATTCTATCAAATCAATTATTCGATTAGTTATGCTTTTATTCCGATTTTTGTTGATGATCTCTGATGAGAAAAAAATGCCGTGCAGTTTTTAGATACTCTCGACATATCTGGACTTACAGCCCACAAAATTTAAAAAGTATGAGTACGAACAGTTTTTTCAGGTCCATAAGTCCTCCCGAACTTTGTGTGACACTCGGCTTAAGGTCACAAATCTGCAGCAAAACATCATCACCTAATTCCACCAACTTTCTTTCATCAATTTCGCTTTCCTTTCTCCCTCTATATTATCTCTCCCGTATTATCCGACATCGACGCAAACGAAGACGCGAGCACAAAGAGTTTTTAATATTTTGCTGGGCATCGCTTGAATTACGTAAGTGTGCGTCACAATTCTCAAACCTTTGTTTTGCGCAGTATATTTATATGATATAGGAAAGTAATTTAGAATATCTAAATAGAATATCCAATACCTGAAATATGTTGATGAAACAAATATTTATGGCGCTGTTAAAACCAATGCTCTTTAGGCCCATCCCTAACCCCTAATAACGGCTTTAGCGCATAGCGGATGATTAAAAAAGATCTCTGGAAACCAAAGCCTAAAGAGACAATCGAGGTCTGAAATATACTTTAATCGAAGCATCGAGCATACGAGTAATATGTAAATTACAACATTATTATAATTAAAATAATAGACCAATCGACTACACATTATTACTAGGCGATAGAATAACGGTTAATGCAGTGTTGTTCCACGGCAGGCGGACTGTGTAAAAGAGTCCGTCCACTTACAGAATTTCGGAACCTGCATCAAAATAATGTATTATTCGTACGTACAAAGTGTTTTTAGAATATTTCCGCAATATCTAGAATTCCTTTATGTTATATTTTTATCTTACCAAAAGATATAATCAAAATTTATATATTCTTTAGTATCGTACCCATGTAATATAATAATTGTGAGAACCTTGATATGTTTTAATTTCCTTATGGATATTCTAAGAAGAATATCGCAGAAATAATTAAAAATAATGCTATATCCAAACCAGTACTTCACCCTATAAATATGCGTTTAGTCCGATATAATAGATAATAGCTATCTTTTTTATTTTATTTTTAGGTATGTCTTTTGTCGGTCTATTAAAATTAGTCCTATTAATATTATTAAGGTCGCCCTTTGTAATTCCATTGTTTTTTTTGGTCTTTGCAATAAAATATAAATTAATAAAACAAGTGATATTCTGTGTAGTAAAAAAATGGAAATCTGTTTTTTTGAGATAAGTTTTTTTTTACTGCAATTATATGCTGTTGAATATTATTACATAACGAATAATTAAAATATTTTCCAAGACATGTCGATTTCCTTTAAAAGTAACCTACATTTCCTGGACGTGCGCTGACTAAAAAAAAATTCAATTCAATCTTAGAAGCACAATAAGTTTTTTTGGAACCAGAAAATCAAAATGCCTACAGTTTGTATCGATATTCTTGGCGTTGGTGAATTGTTTAATTTTGTGGTTACTCGGTGAGTAAAGCAAAATTCGTCCCTAAAAACCCCAATTTTTTTAGTAGATCGAGACATAACAATTTCTTAAGCATTCGGCTTTAGAACTTTAACATAGAAGTACTGGACTCACCTCTGCACTCAATTTTTGTTTTCAATCAGTTGAAGACATTGGATTTAGGTACTTCCACAAATGAACTCTGAAGAAGACGTCTACTAAATAATATATACCTTTTTATTTTGTAGATAATAAGTACCTATTATCTTTTGATTTTTGTAAAAAAGTTTATTACCCCACATATGTATTTGACTCCATCTTCGTAAGGACAATGACTAGAAAACACACCATTTTCCCTATTTCCTACTAAACAGAAAATCAATTTGAAGTACAATTTCAAGTTCATTGAAACTTCTAAAGCTTGTTATATTTTATTAACTTCATGTTTAAAAAAAAAACTAAAGGACTACCTAATATCAAATTTTAACCCTTACTAATTAAACTCTACGTTATCTGCCACAAATACTATTAAGAAATAGAAAAGTTACGTTATAGTTACATTTTACGGAAATTATATAAAACATAACGATCAAACAAAGTTTTTGTTTAAAACAACAAACTGACCGAAAGCTCTAACATAGGACAATAATAATAGCGATGGTCTCATATACTCATACGTTATCGTAACAAAAGTCGTTTGCGTTGTTCGCAAATGACGTAACTTAGCGGAGTTCGGTATAATGACATCGTATGACTTTCGGAAATTGGTTTTACCCTACTTATATGGCTGTTCTTTACATCTTCATCTTTTTTCTAAGCAAACATTAGCGTTCTAAGTAGGTGGAAAATAGTATGTTTATATGTACATATTTCTCTAATTGGCATCGCCAAATAAAAGACAACAATGTTTAGTGCTATTTGGTAAGCCTCTGAAATAACGTATGCATCTAAATACATCGAATTTACCTTAACACTAAAATCTCCTTGGTGGTCAACCTCAGTGCACTGTGAGGGGCTCCGGGATCTCCTACGAAAACCGGCACTGGCGGCCCTCTGAACTACACGCCCAGGAAGGCAACACGAGACCACTACACATTGGCGCCCTTACCTGGTCCACTGGCGGATGGTCAGATTCCCATCCGGACCTCCTAGAACCCAGAGTTCCTTTTCTTCTATGGGCGCTAGTCAGTTGAAGGGGCGTCACGCCTTGTGCCGCTGTCCTGATGCCTTCGTCTTCGAGTGTGATCAGCCCTTTAACGATTTCGTTCGGCGGTCTCCTTCTGAACCATAACAATTTCACAGAAGGAGACCAGTGCCGTCCACGATACTCTACCTCCCAGCGCAGCCGCCATAGTGGCTGGCAGTGTGAGATCCTGCCCGACTCTTCAACCAGGATCCGCCGCTCGGTTTCCTATACTTCCACTTCAAATTTACCTTATCTTCTGTAAGGTCGTGGTACTTTACCTAAGGAGCTCGTTTATTTCTGTAACAGCAAAAGTCGTTTTTTATTACATGTTAAAATTTTTATGTTAGCAAACATTAGCGTTTTTCATCAGAGAATATAAACTTTCCAATCACTGTATAATATATTTTTATTGAATATGTCAATTATGATTTAATAATTAAAAAGTTAAGTGAGTGAATGTGTGCAATTCATTTTCAGAGCTTTCAAGTGAATTTGTTTATGAGTTTGTATGTTAGAGTAGACATTGCCAAATAAAGGGTTAAAAAACCAGATCTTTATCCAAAACTGGTAAAAAGGCGAATTGTTAGAATAATGTAATTATAAGTTAACGCACTCTAAGCTTCTCCTCGCGTTATATTAGAATAAAAATTACGGCACATGAAAAATACGACCGCTTTAATATATTGTATCTTTAATTTCCACTTAGTGATTGATACTTCTTGATAATAACAGTAATATTTCTACTAACCCTCTTGATATTCCTTGCAACATTCTTCTTCTAATGTTAATTAGTAAAAAATAATGAAATTTGTTACTTTATTTTTACTAAAAAGTTAAGTGAGTGAATGTGTGCAATTCATTTTCAGAGCTTTCAAGTGAATTTGTTTATGAGTTTGTATGTTA
>DWHQ01001230.1:0-11249 GCA_018247955.1 Eurytides marcellus marcellus | reverse complement strand
CTTATAATAAATGTCATTAGTAAATTTAAGTGGTTGGATCTATTTTGTTCAACTACGTCCAATTTGAAAGTATACGACGGCTTTTGTTTCTTTTTTATTTTATTCTATTTGGTAAAATCTTCCAGTCCCAGGGCGAGTTTTCATACTTTAGGGTTCATTTTTCTTATTTTTTGTATGCTGTAGCGTATAAAAAATTCGAGCTTATTAATAGCTTAGTTTTGAACTCTGTTAATGGTTTCGTTAAATGTGTAAGTGAGGTATTTATTAAATAACACGTACCACGCAAGAATATGATATACTAATACCCCGTATAGTTTCTTTAATTGGTTAAATATTAGTTTATCATATTAGTTTTAACCATGTCTCATTTGATCACTAGATTCAACATTATATAAGTATCACCTTTATATCAAAGCACTCACTTATTGCAAATCGTCGTTTTATTTTAATTAATTATGTATTTAAATTGTATATAATTTATGCAGAATGATGTTTTTTTTTAATTAATCTGTTTTGCTTTTGGAAAGTGGTGAGTTATTTTACCACCGCCGAGTAAATAACCAGCAGGCACTAGCGCGTTTTATTTTAAAGGGAAATGTTTCGAATTTCATTCAAACTCAAACTCAGATTGTATTTTTGCGTGTGTATTTTTTTATAATTATGGATAATGTCATTAAATTAATGTTTTATTACTTTTATCGCGTCAAACAAATTGTTTTAGTTTTCGTTATCCCTTTATAAAACTAAGAACTGTGCCTGACAATTGTATTTTTTTTTTGTAATAGAAAATTAAGTGATAAGATCAACTGCAAACATCGCCCGAAAAACAGAATACAGTAGCAAATAATAAGTTGGCAGAATAAATGGCAAGTCAGTGGACAAACTCAGGTGGATTCTGGAGAAGGTTGCAAACTGTCACCGTGTGTTTGTAAATTAAGGACCAATATTTAATGTTAGAATTAAATATTGGTACTTTAAAAAAAAAGTAAAAATGCAGCATCATTTGCGCGTTATTTTCCTCATCGGTCTGAGGATATTATCATCGTTATTACCTAACAAGATGGGCCAAAATGACTGACTTCAAATCGAAAATGTACAATAATGCGAGGAAGAGAACAATCATATGCAAAATTACGGACAAAAGATATAATTACTCGATCACAATAATTGTTACTGACTATTATGAAGGTACCGAAGAGTTATTACCAATTTATATCCTTGAACCGATGTAACGTTTTATAAATACTTCTTCAATATCTTTAATTGCTCTGAGATGGATGGATGTCTAATCTAAATATAGGAGAAGTGTTATCAATTTATATTAATATAATGAATACGACAAGTATTAGAATAACTGGAATGGAGAAAATCAAAGTATAAAAGGATTCTTAATGTCTAGGTAAGTGCCATATTATTGCTCTAGTGCCAAACGTTATTGTTCTCTGGTTTAAATGACAATGTTGCCAGAGACATTACTAGGCATAAAAATACTTATTTGGGAGACGAATGCAGCGCAGAGCATAGCAGTGATGAATTATGAATACTTGTTCGTCTTATAATTAAAATCAATTAAACGAAAAACGCTTAAAAAAGAATTTCTCAACAGTTACCGTGACGTTTCTTAACGGTAGATAACTTTGCTGATTCAAACATTGCCATTTTACAATAACCTCAATCTGACGATTTTAAGTGTTGTATTTTGAAAATTAATTCTGCGATAAAATCTTTTTACGATAAAAATTAAATTAAATAATCAAAAGTAGTTAAAAGTTGCCGGTGATATCGTGAAACACATAGGCAACAAAAATTCTAAATGATAAAGTTATGCTAGTTATGTAGTTTCAGCGATATGACATTGATTTTGAAGAAAGCTTTGCAGGGTTTGTGCTATTTATGTTCTTCTGTTCTAACAAGTTGTAGCAATGATATTTCTTTATTTCAATTATTATACAACATGATGTGACTTTATTTCTTAAGAAACGGTAAAGCCTGTTTAACAGTCAAGGTAAATAACTTCGTGGTTCCAAATTAAAGTTAAAGAACCGTATTGTTATGTGTGTATGGTTAAGTTATGTCTTATTCATTACTTTAATGCAAACGCACAGGGCGGCCTTCGACTGCCTTTTATCAATCATAATCATTAGTCTTGAGCACAAACATTTTGCTTGTTTCACCCGTCCCGCTATTGGTATAAATTCTATTTATCTTTGAAACACAACTATTACCCTCATATAAACTACGCTCAGTGATTAACTAAAATTAAATCGAAACAAACAATATTACATGAAATATTCGAATAATTTTGTCGTTTCCTATTTTTCATTTATTTTTGGTTTGTTTCTATATATACGAAACAAACATTAACACGAAATTTTTATAAAAATGAAGTGACAACCTAACATTCGGTTTCTAATCGAATTTAAGAAGTTCCCTGGTCCTTTTCCAAATTTTAAGGTACAATAATATTAATATGTAAATGGGATGATCCTTGGAAAAAACTATTTACAGTATAAAAAGAATAATCATTGGTGGAGATATCGCGTAATATACATACATACAAAATATTCAGATAAGTTGAGAACCTCCTCTTTTTCAAGTCGATTAAAAAGACTTATGTTTTATTGTCGGAAATATAGTCGAATTACTTATCTGGGTTTAAGTTACTGTAAAACAGTTTTTGCTATATTCGTAGATCTTTCATATAAATACGTCTTACATTTTCACATCTCCAGTATTTATAATATGAAATAATATCTATTAATATGATAGAATAAATAAAATAAATTGCTTTTAAAACGAGAGTGAGGATTAGAGTTAGATTTGTGATTAAATCTGGTCAAGATCTAGTGCTGAAAATCTGTCACTATTTAAGTGATCGAGTTATTTAATAAAGCTTGGAAGGTGTGATGTTGATATTTATAAAATATAAAAGCGTACACATGACAACATTTACAACAGTGCTTTTATTTATCATATCTTTTATTTTATAATATTATTAAAGAACAGATTACATACAGATTCCCGCGTACGGTCAAAGCTTTTAAATTATTCTTAAATAACTTTTAACGGAGACTTCATGTTTTAACACTTAATTTAATTTTAACTACTGTCATTTCGGTATTGTACCAAAATAAAAACAAAATTTCGTAAACACACACAGCACGATTGCGCGCAGCACGAGGAGCACGTAGGCATCGTTCCGAAATTGTCGTAACTAAGTCGGGGGGGTAATAAAGAATGCAGATTGCGGATATCTCTAGAAATGATTATTCCTCGTCACGAAATGTACATACAAACGTACGCTGGTACGGTCAGGTCGGGTCACGTTTCGCTCCCGAAATGCGACGCGGACTCGAAAAAATTCTTAGCTCATGAGACGGTTAATAATTTTTCCAGTCCACTCTTTGTCTTTATAAAGTATGCATTTACCTTTATAAGGTTAGCATTGGCGGAGCTGGGCGAGGCGATAAAACCAGTTCTGATTTACCAGATCGTGCGATATTTTAAACTCAAATGCAAATAAAATTGAACGATGACAGCGAACTTGAGATCACAAAGAAAATGCTGCGACGGCTCCGGCACGGTGCGGATGTTTTCTTTTAAATAGGTCAAAGTTCGACAACGCTTGCAGAATGACTTGTGAAATGTATCTACAGATGCGAGATAAAGAGTAAAATACCTCGTAAATATCCAATTTAAATTGCTGTTCTGAACGTTAATATAGTTAACTACATTACGAGCGCCTGTATAATTATACAATAAAAATAAATTAAGTCAGCTTTCAGGGATAAACGGAGAAATGAATTTCCTGCAAAAAAATTTATCGTCACGCGATATTTAACAAAATAATATCGTCTGTAATTTATTGTTTAGAATGAATTTAACATTTTCATTCTAGAGTTAGAAATGTACATTGTAATTGAGTCTGTTATATAAATACTTACAAAACGTGTAATGTCTTACTAGGAACGTAGCGTATAACCTGTTAGTCAGATCTAATAGTTTGCCTTCACTCTCAATGTCTTGTGTTTTAATTATGTCAATTTAATAACCTTTAGGAATAATGTGTATAGATGTTTGCGATAATCATATCTATAGTCCTTGGTAGTTAGTGTGTTATTTACAGTTACGTAGACATTATTATCAAATTAAACAAATTTAATGCTACTTTAGCCCTAATTGCCATCTCTGTGAATGGCGGAAGGGGGATTGAGGCTTAGTTCCTGCTTTACAGACTCGGAGAGGATCGAGTAAAAGCACTCTATCTCAAATTGCGTAACAACGGTGGCTAAAACAGTGCAGCCATTGAGTCACATCAGTTATATTTGTATTTAAATAAATATTCGATCAGCACACGTTTTGAAAAAAAAAAGATGGAATAAATATCTTCAGTTATTGCAATTATTTACGGATTTTATAGTGATTATTTTAAATTTAAATTCCCGCCGTTTCAAACACTTACAGCGTTCATGGTCACGTGACGAGCTAACAGTTTCATGTTATTATATCATGTGTTTGCGTTAATAGAAGGAATCATTACAATTATTGTATTGAGATTTCTTTTTCGGGTTATTTTATTCCTTTCTGTACCAATTCGTTCATTATGTCGTTAATGAAAACTTTTAAAGAATACAACCCGTATTATTTCGAATTTTTTCATCGTGCCATAACTTGTTTATTTTTATATATTTTTTTGGTTGTATATTGTTTCTTTATCGTATCTTTGTATCGTACAATCGTTAACTTATTAATATCCAGATTTGTTTTTACTCCCAAGTGGGTCTCAATTCACACTAGGATTAATTATCTCGATACATATATAAATTTATTATAAATCGTTCAACAAACTATTAATTCCAATAAACAAAACGATCCACTGCTATGTAAAAGAACGACCAACCAACAAACAAACGTTGAGAATAATGTTAATAAGTTTAATTTGTAGTAATTTACATACATAATTCTTATTTGAATGTGGACTATTACGTAGATGTACTACTTTTTCGGTTAGCAATGTTCTCATGTAGATTCATATGCATCGTACGTCTTGGTTTCAAATGCATCGCTTAGACATTACTTAAATGAAGATTTCTTAACGTGACTTACAAAACTACTTACTCTTTTAAAATTCTTTTATGCGAAGTATACTAGATACGTGGGTTTTTAGAAATACCGTAACGTATAAGGTTTTACGTTTTTAAAAATATGTTATTTTAATGGGTTGTATTTAAATTTTTATTCTTAAACCATCTTCTTACTAAAGAAGCGAACTTAATGGTGCGAAAACGAAAAGGTACGGTACTGAATAAAGTATGGTAAATAGGTTAGCAATAGCAAACCTTTTTTTTTTTAATAAAGTTACGAGATGAGCAAGGCGTGTGCTTCGTGGTAAGTGAGAGGCCTGCCCATAACAACATGTGTCACACAGTACAGCTCTGCGCTGCGCTCATACCTATATATACGTAGTCTGATGACGTCATTATGGGTAGTAATAGAGTTCGTCCTTGCATAATTAATAACCTTCGCAATCTTATATATCGTTATTTATACTAAAAACGGCACAGGCCAACTGGGGGAGACTTCAAAAACAGCTTACGATAGATGCAATTATTAAAAAAAATAAATTGGCGTTCAGAGACTTCGCAAGAGGTTTTATGTGAACGTCACCGATTATGGCTGAGCGATCTTAGGTCCCTAATTTCAAAAAATAGGGACGAAGCATTGAAATATACCCAGAGTTTAAAATATACCGATATAAGTAACTCGGGCGCCTTATAGTAAGCGACATAGTTGTCATATCAGTCTTTTGAGTAGTAGTCATTCAAAACTCTTTTCGGTTTTGCAGTAACCAAGTCATCGTAACCCACAGATAAAAAAAAAATAGAAAAAGAATACAATTGATTTGATTTGATTTCAACGCTATGTCTAACGCACTCTACGGATGAGTTCAATTCAGATAAACAGAGTAGTTAACGCTTTTATATAAAACATTTCAGTATAACCATATAATATTTAGTTAGACAAAATGTAGATATACAAAATCTGCAAGGAACTACGTTACTTTGTCTTAGTTTTAAAAATTAATGCTACCATTTCTGACAAGTAAAGCCTGATAATTGACTTCAATTGCATTTATAAGTGGGCTTATTCTCGCTACTACAGGGCTATGCTCTAATAAAAACACAAGGAAGTGATCCGCCTAAACCAGTTTCGCCCTCATATAAGCCGAAATTAGTTCGATCTTATGATCCAGTAATTTTGTTTCTTTAAAGATCACGCTGACATTTATGAGGTGTAAATATAAAAACAGCAGGTAGGTACTTGGTTTTTTTGTTTGTTCAGCACACTTTTTCTTTCAAGAAATTCTTTAAAAACTCTCACGACGTGCTTTAACACATTCTTTTAAAAATGTATAATTATAGGCGAGTAACATAATATTTGTTGTACGCAACAATTAATTATATTAGTAGTATGTAATTTAAACGATTTTTTTACCTACAAAAATGTATGCTTATATTGCTATACATTGTTAGCAAACAAGTAAAACTATTGAAAGAAAATTTTAAAAATATACATCGAAAACATTGACCGTTGTTTAATAAGTAATAATATTTAAAAAACAGCGTAAATTTGCTTATTTTTTTCCTTGATTAAAGTAGGTACCAATTATATTTACAAAGTGTACACGAAATATGTAGAAAACGTGAACATACAGTTTAAATAGATTGTTAGTATCTAATTAAAATGTTCAGTATTGTTAGTAAATATCCTGGCTGTATGGACTAAGTGAGTGGTGTGGGTGGTGGGCATTGTAACTAGTAAGTATGTTTTTTATCATTAGGCTTTTAATATATGTAACTTGAAACTGTATCTTAATTCATGATTTTATCCAAAATCCAATTTCTGGCATTATTATTAAGTCAGTTATATAAATTTTTTAATTTAATTGACTCATACAAAAATTTCATATTTCAATAGATAAATAAAATGACTAAAATTTAACCGTTCTTTGTAAGAAAACAATTGAAGACTGAAAGAAAAAAGTACAAATAATTGATAATTCAGTTTACGTCATACCGAAAGAAAAATCCATATGAGATCGATCCTCATCTCGTAACAATATTATCGCACTGTAACAATTTACTGTATCGATAAGGACATGTCCACAATATTATCAAAAGTCCTCAAGAACATCATTTCGCCGGGAACTGCATAAGTGGGCGATAATCTCTATAGCAGCATTATCGCGTAGATCACTAACAAATGGATGCGCTTCAGCTCACACTGTAAAACTAAGTGAGGCCCTCTAATTCTGATTCGAGCTCCGAACTGAAATAAGCGGTTCACTTCTAGTACGCGTGTGGCTTGCCCGAGCGCACGCACCAACTACACTGTTCAGTGTTCACCAGCGTCCGAACACCGCTGACCTTCCCAATTAACGATTTAATTTATGTAATGCACTTTCCTGAGAAGCCGTGACGTTGGCGTACGCACGCGAACAGTGTCGATCAGAACGATCTCGTTCTAAATGGATGATGAAATGAAAACGCAACGCAATTTGCAAACAATTCTATTTTATGATACGATGATACAAAGAAATTCATCACTCGTTCTATTATTCTATATCTATATTCAATTCACCCCTTCTTCTTTCAACACAAAGAATGTAGAGAGTTTGTAAACGACCAGCGTTCAAAAACTGTATCACGTTTTAATGTCCGTGATAATGATCTTGCCCGTAATGAGATGGCGCGTAGGGCTCGTACGTCGGGTGCGATGGGGCCTGAAATAGTTTAATGCAATGTTTGACAATTTATTTACGAGTTGAAAAAACAAACATAATAAATGAAATAAATGAAAAATTAATTAAGAAAATTGCACTCGATAAAAGCCGCCAGTAATCTTTACGATAAAATCCATCATTTTTTTTTTCACAAAATTAAGGCAAAAACTGAACCAAGCAAATCGCTTGAAGGTAAACGGTTTCTTATGTCCTAAAAATAATTCAAAACTCTGGGTGGCTCGCTCCACTGGTCACCCAGATACTCAAGATGGTATATTTTTATGCGGTATTAGTTTGTTTTCTAGAAACATTGACTAGAACACGAAAATACAGACTATGGTGAGATGGTTCCCCAGACTCTCCAGAAGTTATACGATACAATAAATCATTGCACGATAAGTAAATTGAACTATATTGCAAAATAATACAGTCTAAACGTTGACTCTTATTTTATATGTTCATATTAATTGAAAAGAATAGCAAATAGAACACACGCCTAATGATTTAAGCGTCACTTTACGTCAGCGTGCTATAAGTTAGTTAAAAGTTATTTTAATGGTGGTTCAAATTACCTGATAGTTGTAGCTGGGTTTTTTCTTTTCCGGTATCTCAGCGTGCACGTGCTTCTTCACCAACAGCCCGCTGGCAATCAATTCCTTTAATTTGAGCTTCGTTGTCAGTAAATGTGCCGCTAGAGCTTTGTTGAACATTTTCAGCTCCTTGACCTTAGCTTTTATGGCCCATATCGCGTCCTTGAGTAAATCCAATTTAGTCGGGGACGAATCGTCGTCTTCTTCGTACTGCTCGCTATCGTATGATGGCGTTTCGTATGCGGCTCGATACAGCATCTGTTCGTCTTCATCCATGTCCGCATAACGGGGCAAGTGTCTACTTTCGGTTGCTGAAATATTATAGTAATTTACAATTTGAATTTAATATGGTATCAATTAGATTTGTTATGCCAATATTCATAGTTTTAGCACAAAGCGTATGTATTATTTTCACTTAAACTATTTTTCCAGAGTCCACTGCATCGCCAGTTATGGTGCCGCTAAGCAGTATTGCGTGTAACACTATTGTACTCTGGTGTAAAGTGCAATGTCGTTAGCATAATCACTGGAGATAGAGGTAGGCACTTTTTTATTGATTAGGAGACAAACCAACAAGCGGTTCGTCTGATGGTAAGCGATCACCGCTGCCCATGAACTTTCGCAACATCAAAGGACTTGCAGATACATTGGCGGCCTTTAAGATAGGCACGAGCTCTCTTCTTGAAGAACCGTAAGTCGTATGGGTCTGGAAATACCGCTGGCCTTAACCGATTCCACAAATTTGTAGTGCGTGGCAGAAAATTTCGCAAAAACGATTGATGGAATATGGTAGTTTGCTTATCTTATTTCTCTAAGTGACGAGCGTAGCACTGTGCTGAGCAGTTTTGAACTGGTGTAGTTTAAAATGGCATTGAATCGTTATGGGCAAGCTTGTCGTTCACCATCGGGCCAACGCCACGCTAACGTCGCCAATTTATCTCCTAAGTAAAGTACACATCACGTTATTCTAAGAAAATATATCAACAGCGTCAACACTAATAATCCGGATCTAAATTTTTATTAAAACAAATTTACAATTGAATCACCGATACCTCTAATAGCTCCAAGCCAGTTGTATACTAAGAGAGGTTATAATTTCGTAAAGGATTTATATCAAAATTATGTTCTCAGTATAATGAAATGGGCTTTAAATTGCATAAATTGTATTTATATTGACAGTAATACAGAAGCACAATAAATCTTATCCTTAACATCCAGAATTAAAGATATGTATTAAAGATTTTTATACATTTGAAAAATAATTGAAAATAAATAAAGGCTTTAATTTGAATGCTGGCTAATTTACAAAATCATTTTCTTATAGATATAAGATAAATCATCGATAATTTAAATAAAGCATTAAGCGCCCTATAGTTTGTTGTCAACGAAAACCAAAAATAACTTACATGCGGTTATTAAAAATAATATAATAATTGGTCCAAAAACCGCCATTATTGTAAAATAGCTGTTTGTACAAAATTGGGCACGTGTACTGCACTCCGCACGACGACCTTTAATTTTACAGTTTATCGTTCTACAAGTCAAGACGGTTACATTTCAGTCGGAAAAAAATAGAAATACCCTCATAATTTCGTTTGTCATTAAAATATCATGTCTACTGTACGTGCTGTGACACGACTTTTATTATATTAATAATTTTTACCTTTCTATAATGGAGTGGAGAGTAATTAATTTGGCTAAAAACAGAAAAATCATTTCTAAAACGCAAATTGATAATGAACATATTAATATGATGAACGTGAAAGTTTGATTGGTGAAATGTTTGTTACTCAATCAGGCAAAAACAATTAATCGTATTGGAAAGAGATTAGTTATACTGATATTTATAAGAAACCTTAATTAACATAGTATAATAATAATTAAGGTTGATTATTGATTGCACTGTTTTATACAGTGTGGTAAGTGTTCTTTCATGCCCAAAATTTTAATAATCTAAGCAAGATGATGATTTAATACAGAAATCCTTGAGAAATTAAAATTTTAGTGGCCATTCTAAGTTACAACGACTTTCGGATAAGGCTGACCTGAGCCCTATACCCTATACCCCTATACCCTATTTTATTTTATTTTAGGCTTTTACTTAGAACTTATTTATTTTATTTTAGGCTAAGAACGTGACTATAACATCACGTTCTTAAGCAATTGTTTCTCTCAAGAATCTGAATCATTCTTATGGCTAGAAGAAATTAAGTAACTGTAAAGTATGTTTTTTTCTTATTTACACGAGTTCTACACATTAAAACTGTGAAATAGTTTGTTAAATGAAACTAAAAGTTCCGGATGTTCACACAACACATTATTAATATTGTGACCTAACTTTCAATTTTTTGATAGAAATATTTGCTTGATTAGCGTAAATATTGTCCTTCTTTTTAGTTAATAATTAAGGTGTTTTGTTTTCTTAAAAATAGTAAAACTTGATGATGCATACTCGATGCATACTCGATTATTAAAATGACATTTCATAAGAAATCAGTTTATTAAAACTATAACAAAAACAACGTTAAACACATTTCATAAATATAAATTACATTCAGAGCATGTGTTGTTAAACATTTTCAATTGTTTACTAATTATCCACTATTTACTTATTTAAGTTTTGTGAGAGCAAAATTATCTTCTTTAAAAACTATTCTATAATTACTAAACTAAGTTTTATTTGAAATTAAAAATAAAACGAGACGTGTTAACCGATCTGGAGGCTAATTTAATCTGTTTTGTATTAGGAGCTAAGGTCCATCGTCGGCCGAACATCCGCTGCTGCGTCTACAAAATAACATATCTCTTATTCTAGGAACTTATTGTTAACATAAGCACTTAGTCTAATACAGAGGCCTGATGGGTGACCATAACTA
>DWHQ01001229.1:0-11250 GCA_018247955.1 Eurytides marcellus marcellus | reverse complement strand
CCAAAAGGCTGGCAACGCATTTACAAGTTCTGTAATGTTGCAAATGTCCAAGGGCAGCGGCGATCACTTACCATTAGTTGAACTGCCTGCTCGTTTGTCAGCCAACTTCATAACAAAAAAAAGTCAAATATTACCCGTTTTCAATCAGGTAAGTGTTAAACTTTTATAAATTAGTATATTTTTGATACGTATAAATGATTTGGATATAACGCTGTCAATTTTTTTAATAACTTCACATTTGTTTCAAAACTTTGGGTTGGGTTTAGTTGAGTATGATTATTCATATAGTCCCACGATTTAGAATTAAAGTTATTTATGTTTTTAATTATATTCCAGGGTGCGAACTTATAAAAGGCACACTTTCAAAGACTTACATATATGATGACGACTGCCAAGGCAATCATATAAGTCTTGAGTGAAGTACGATGACTGTCAAAGACGAATGGTAAAGTGAATTCTGCCGCCAAAGTATTCATTATCAAACGGATGCTTTGACAAAAATTTTATAGAGATTAGAGTCTGAAGGTTATATTTAATCAATGGGCTTTGTGACACCGAGGCAACTATAGCATAAAATGATATTGTCTTACAAAATACCTTTACTATCTTTCTTAGAATATGTTAGGCAATTAGAAAAGATATCATCCTATATCTCTATTGCGCGAAAAGAGGACAAAGCAACAAACACAGATTCGGATTTGTAGAAGTAGAAAAATAATAAATAGAATCATAAAGCAATTTAAATCGATTTATAAGGAAAATGCTTTCTATCAGTAGTCAGTAGTCAGATTAAGATAGAAACTGCTTAAGTGTGTGTTATTTCCTAAACATAAAAAGGAAGGATCTCTTTTACCTAAGGATTTAACTAAACATTGTTATAATGTTAAAACTTAATACTATTAAAATCTGAATTAACGTACATTTAAACTAAGTATACTATTATTATGGAATAAATGCAAAACGAGACGTATACTATGTAATATCTACACAAAGAGAAATATTAAGACTGTTAAGTCTAGAAGCAAGAACATTCAGTTACAAATTATTAAACAACAATAGATAGAAGCGTCTTATCTACCGCCAGTGTTGTTGATGAGAGAACAAAGGCCTGTCATAAACACTTAACACTTGATCAATGATAATTTCACTGTTTTTCATAATAATAATATTAATAATAAATATAACACCATCTTACCTAAAATTTTTCCTAACTAAATGACTACATAAATAGCATTGTAAAAGAAGGCCCGACTTTTAAAGATTTATTATACATGCATATCCATTCAAGTCAGATTATTTTATTTACGAGAGGTAAAAAATACTTCGTGTACGATACCATGGTTTTAATTTTATTTTAGGTTAGTTTAAACGAGTTTGCTTGCTCGAAAGAACTTACTTTACTTCCAAATTTTAATTTTTCACAGGAAAAAGTAATTTGCTAATCCAATAAGTTTCTCAATTGCTAAAGGTTTGAAAAACTTTGCGAAGGTTGGAAATGACTGATTGACAAGGTAAGATAAATTACTGTGTGTTGAAAACCTGTTTATTAATATTGATTTATCAATAGGTACCAAATCATATTTCGAATTGATTTTGATGATAATTGGCACACAGTAAATGGTTTAAAATATTATTTTGAAGAAAGTATTGAAATAAACCGATAACTTTTGAGGGTTCATAATTTCTATGTCAGCGACAATGTTTTTAAGGTTTCGCATTTTAAAGAAGATAGGATATTGAGGACAATACGAAGTCAAATGCTTTTGCGGAATTTTTAAACGATTTTTTGTACGTGCGGTTACGAATATTAAATCTTACGTTATAAATAATATCAGGATAATATATTAAAACCTTATTTTTGGAGGCACTGCTCTTTAAGTTTATAGATTTACTGTTATACAAGCATAAGAAATCGAGACAATATGCATGCATATGGTTTAATAATATAATATTTAAAACAAAGAAAACTGTGGACATAAAAAAAATCTGCATATAAAGAGATAAAACAAGAGGCCTTAAAAGTGAATCCTGTAGAACGCTTAACAGGTCTGTTTAATAAGAAATACAGCTGACAACCGAATTTTAAATTAAATGCTCCGTTATAATATTTCTGTAACATTTAAAATATCTGTGCACGCTATGTGCATTCCCTTACCGAGTTACACTCGTACTCATTATCTCTGTAACTTCTGTAACCACAGTCTATGGTCAACGCCTTAATCTGTATAAATAACGTTAATCTGAGAATTGTTTTTCAAGTTATCGGTAATATAAATATTAAACAGAGACCAGTTCGAAAAGAGCTGAGTAAGGTAATTTTTTTATTTTTTTATGGAGTAGACTGACAAACGAGCAAACTGCTCACCTCATGGTAAGTGATAACCCCCGCGCATAGACATTTGCAACATTACATTAGAACTTGCAAATGCGTTGCCAGTCTTTAAGGAGGGGAATTTTTGGAAGAGGGAGGAAGGGGAGAAGAGGAAGAGTGGAAGGAAGAGAAGGGTAAGAAGATAGGGAAGAGGAAGGGCCGACTGATTTTTTTTATGAATACAGAACTGCTTAAGAATTACGGCTTGGAGGTAGAATAACTGAAGATGTGGTAACACCCCACGGAGACACTGCAAAGAATCCTAGCACTTTAAGTTTAAAAAGTAATGACACATTTGGTAATAGTTTAAAAAGTAAATTCGTCATGTTGTAGTAACTAACGGTGGAGACATCATTTTAAATATTTTGTATTCGTACAAACGACAAAAAATGTTAAGTCATAAATTTAATTATAATAGTAATAATATCTACAAAGATTGGTTCCTCTGAGCAATATTACTGAAGTAATTTTCCAGTACCTGCTGACCTCGTAAATCTTAATTAAGCTGATTGTAATAAATTAGTTGGTTTTGGAGAAATAAAACTTGAATTGTAATTGAGATCAAATGTTTAAAATTCCTGTTATTTTCGTCGAAGTATGTTTTGAAGTGACAGTCAGAATAACAGTTATTTAATAAACATCTAGCAAGGAAGCTTTTTAATTATAACTCTAATGCCATCTAAGTTTACGTTTGGAAAATTTTTCATTTGTTTTTATACTATAAGTAAATTTAAACATAAGACTTTCATTTTGATCTAATGCAATGTCTGCCCTGTAGTAACTTAGTAATTGAACTTTTACCCTAAAATTCATTTAAACAAGTAATCTATATTAAAAATGTAGCCATTTGCTAATATACATACATGAAGGGAACAGTGTTCGGCTTTGCGACTTTAGGACTTTATTATTTAAATGTGTAATAAATAAACATGACGGCTTGCCTTCCTTACTAACACAAAATTATGCCTGACGTGAACCAAAAGCAAAAGCTTTTGAGGGTAAAAGTTTGTGGTTTGTGTTTGGTTTTGTGTGTGTTTGAGTTGGAAAATTTCATAAAATTGTTAGTTCATTTTATTGCTTAGTTTTTCCGTCGTCTTATGACTACCATACTAGCTAGGTCGCAATTTTATTCTTATTTAAAAAAAATATGATACATTTTTTTTAAATATGTCAGGGACCTTGCTCTCACAGCGTTGGAAGTGAATACCGTTTTCAGTATTTTTATTTATGCGAAAAGCTATTGAGTGTTAAAAACTTCATAAATATACTGAAAAACGTTGTGTATGAACATTCTATTAGAATCTAAAAGCCGTTATTTAACTGAATTTTATAAAATGTAATAGATATAAAAACAAATCTTGGCCAAAGAGAAATTAGTAAGCTTTTCAAATTTGAAATTAACATCAGCTCTGCATATTTCAACATTGATAAATTATAAAAGCAGTGAATGAACCTAGTCCAAGTAAATGCTAAGTTTTCGTAAACGTTAAAAGGTAAGAGCTTCGGGTTAAATAAGTGAGGCTTTAGATAGGTAGGACGCCCTAAAGGAAATAAAAGTGAATGGTATTATTCTCTAAATGTTCATTTAACTAATAAAATTTTCGTTCACTTCGGTCTCGTTACAAATAGTTGTGTTATTACTTACAACGCTCTTTCATTTGTTTAGATATTTTGTCGTTATATTGATAGTGATGATTGATATTGATGATTGATATGCTGTTCGCACTTTTCTCTTTTGCTTGCTTCATCTTAAAATAAATGAATTTTTCATTATCTTCGCCATTATCTTTTTTAGTTTTATTTAAGTCTTTCTTTTTATTTAACTTTGTTTTATTAACCTTTACCACTGCTCAGTGCCCGGGCACTCGCTTTTAAATTCAATAAGAAACCTGAATTTGAATCCTGGTCTCAGTACCAATAAATTTGTTAATTTGTAATTAACAGTTTAAAGTGCAGATTTACCTGCATCTGTAGACCAGACCAGACCTGCATATTTAAGAAACGATAAAAAAAAACCTTCTTGAACTAGACAACAACAAAACGTTATAAAAACAACTATTAATAGGATACAAAAGTAGCAAATTTAATAATGTTGTGGATAACAGAGCAGAATAAAATAACTTTTAATTATGAAAGGAAAAAACGTAAGACACATGTACATACGTAAGCAGCGAACATTTTTAAATTACAACACCGTAGCAATCCTGTCGGAACGTAATAAAGTGCTCGTTTACTTTTTTTTATTTTGTTCACGGAAGCCGCACCTTTGATTGCTTGCTAACAGGGACAAGACAAAAATGTCGTTAAATTGGTAAGTAAAATAACTTCTTAAAGACGTTACGTCACACGGTACGTTTATAAATTTATATTTTTCTGTCACAATTATCACGGTTATAAATAGTATACTTTAAAGTGTTTTAGTAATAATTGAACTATTAAAAGATCTTTTAGTTTAAATTTCTGGTTCCGGTATGCATTTTAATCACCTTTTCATGATAATCATCTAAGTTTAAGTATGAGTTTAGGTATGCGAAAAAGACAGTAATGAAGTCGTACATCTTTTTATAGGAGATAAATTGACGAGACGAGTTAGTCGTGCGTCTGAAGACAAGTGACACGCCTGCCTATACATGGAACGTGCTTGGCGATGCACACTCATCACCTGATGATGATAATGTACATGATCACACTGCCAATATTGAGGGCCAAACCTAAACACAGTAGTGGTTATACATTATTGCTTGGCGGTAGAATAGAAGGCATGCATCATTTAGCAAAACCTATCACTCCTACCAAACTACCTTCTACCATTCAAATGGATAGGCAGCTTTGTAGGAAGATGTCATTAAAATATTTCCGAGTCATATTTTGTGCCTAAAAGATTTAAGTTGAATTAGGTCAACTAAACCCATATCCCAGGTTGTGAGTGTTTGTGTGACGTAGAAATAATTTTTGTGAATTTTATTTTGGATATTTATTAGATTACTATTGCATGTCAAACTATTACGGCATAATAGATTCTAAAAAACCGAAACGAGTTGTTTATTGATTGTTCTTAACCGTAAAGTGTGGTCACTCCTATTAGCTGTTTGATTGCGGAAAATCTCTTGCTTTGAGTTGAAAAAGTGCAAAGTTGTTCCTATCGTGCGTGGTAAAAAAAAACTATTTTTTTCCTCTAAGCGCGTTAAAGTGCGAGCCTGTCAGCCAATTAGGGCATCGCATAGCCCCCTTGTCGTTTTTACTTTTAAATCGTGCATTACAAAATTATAACAAAAATATTAAATAGAAACTGAAATAAATAAATAAAATAACATAAACAAAAAAAATCTTAAATTTAAATAATTGCGTCGCTAACAATGATGTTATCACTATTAGTTGAACGAAAGAAAGGTCGTTGTCCTTTTTATTATTTTGCGGGGGGAATGGGAATGGATCTTTTTAAAAATCTTTCGACGAGGCGAGAGACTATTTTTGCATAGAGGTGTCAAGCACGTGCTTAAGCGTAAACGTGAACGTACCCTTAAAGACTTGCCCAAGAATTTGTACTTTTTCGGAGTAGGTGCACACATTCGTTCGTATGTTATCTGGGCATTGACTTCTGAATGCGATTTATCGACGTTTCTATACAAACTTTTTTAACATAAACTTACAATATTATACTTGTAAAAAAATACTATGACCAACAATACCACAATCGACTAAATTTTTTAAATTATTTTAAGGAGTTCCCTCGTTTCTCTTCCAAATTCAAATTCTGATGATTTTGTACTTCCTATGGGACAAGCTTTGGAATAAAACCAATCAAAAATATAGAAAAAGAGAACAATTGAAATTGGTTGACAATTAATACATAATTATGATACACCTGTCTTAAATGATATTTTAATAACATCTAAAAGTAGTCCAAAGAAATCAGAACATTTTAATTTTACTGTGCTATTTTAAATATATTAACTAATCGGGAGAACCAACGTTTTTGTCAGGATCTAATGAGTTCACACAGACAGACATTCATAAAAGGTACAAAGGGATCAATCAAATAGATAAAAAATTCTGTCATACTACAGATAGATTAGAATTTACTTGTAAAAATAGTCCTTTCATTGGGATGATTCTGTTTAAGTCATTACGAAAAGGTAAGAAATAATTATGTTGTAGTTAGTTCTTAATATTCGTATTTAAATACAAAATATTTTAAAATTTGCATAAGACATTCGTATATAACGCTTAAAAATTTTTTGCATTGATTATATGTATTTGCTATATTAAACGCTTCAACTCAAGTTATAGAATGTTTTACAAAAAAATACCGTTATTACTTGTAATTTTTCACAACCACATATGTTAGAATCCAATGCTTAATCTTCTGAAAGCTTTCGTTTTCAAAATGCGATAGCTAAATAAATATTATACTAAGTAATTATACTAATAAATATGATACTAAATAAATATTTAGTCCTTACAAGCTTACGTTTTTAATTTTTATATCCGACTCTTTTTTCTAATGTCTCTGAAGTGTCTTATGATTCCAAAAAATATATACATGTTAAAGAGTGACTTTAAAATGTTTATATTAGAAGGCTATAGATGTTAACCTTTTGGTAAGACTACCTGGTAATACAGACAAGCAGTAACGTGCATTGAAGGGATTTTCCAAGTAATTATTGGGCATAGAATTATAGCAAATAACATCTCCAGGTTACAAATAGGGGGATTTATCATCAAAGCAAATAACATCTCCAGGTTACAAATAGGGGGAATCATATACTTCAAGCAAGCTAATTTGTTATGACTTGCTCGTCTTACTCCTACTCTCCTAAAGAAGAAATGAAGTGAAACTCTCCGCGCTATTTAAAGTAGTAAGATATTGATAATTAAACTATAAATTTTTAATAGAGGACATGTGTAATATTTGCACATGTCCTCTATTAAATTTACACTGTAATTCCTAAAATCAGAATCAGTTTAGTTTTTCTAGTTGTAATTAATTTGTTTTGGTACGGACCAAATGAAACCTTTGCTGACTCGGAAGGTTTTATTATGCCTTGGTGTAACATCTATTTTATCCGAAGTGAAGGAAAACTTTTTCTAAATCCGACCAACAAAAGATCGTAGCGTTTACGACGGTGTCTCTGTCGAGGTTAATTAACTTACCGAAGTCCCTTCTCAGGTAGTATCATTAATTTCATTTACCTGTTACAAAGGCTTGAATTTCAACTTAACCTTTTGGTGTAATAATGATGTATTGGGATGATAGACGGACACTGTCATGATTGACCGCGCATGATTCTTGATGGTGGTTCGATTTTTAATGGATGTAAAATTATTTTCAAAGTATGGCGAATGGTTTTGAGCAAAAGTACAGTAAGTAGAAAATTACTTTAAGGAAATTGTCGCCGAAATGAAATATTCTAGATCTATACAAAGTTTATAAGAAGAAAATTTTCTAACAGGGTATCAAAGTCTTAAGAAAGACCCTTTCTTTGTAATTCCAATGTTTTTTGGGTTTTGCAATAAAGTGTAAATAAATTAAATAATGAAATAAAAATGGTATAGATTGTTAGAAAGCGATTGAGAAAAATTAGACCTATATAAATGAAATTCAGCAGAAACCGAGACTCATAAAAAACCTTTTTGATAGAACATATATTCGTGGTCGTATTAAACATTGTTGTATAAGGTAAATTACCCACATAAGTCACTGTTCATCGTGTCATTGAGGTTTTATTATTAAGAAAATCTAACTACCTCCGTGGTCTAGTAGGCCCGCGCCATAAAAATCAGAGATCGTGGATTTGAGGCTTTGTGTTGTTGTTTCTTAGTTGGGTTAGCGCATTACGGGCTCACCTCCAACGGGTTCTCGCTTTGTCTTTGCAGAGGGGCTTTAGTAACCATGGCCTGGTCACCCACGGCAAAGCCAAGAGGCTTGTGGTATAAGGCTGGCCAGAGGGGCCCTTCGAGTGGGCTCTTGCAGCACTTTGGATGCTGCTTGAAAGTGGTGTGGAACCACAACTCCCTGTCCTCTGCAGTCAAGGTGAAGTCGCGGGGTAGGAGTATCGGTATTACGTAGGCCGTTCTCCCTATCCCCGCGACTCAGTGGGGCCGCACCGCTGATGCAACGTGGTGAGGCCACGGGGGGAGACGAGAGTCGGTATTACAATCCGCCGTTCTCACTACTCTCTGCGGCCGAAACATGGTAAGCGGCGGAGCCCAAAACCAGGTTATCCGTCCCAGCAAAGCTTGTGCACTATACTATGTCCTGTGCAGTTGGCTGATCTTTCATCGGCCGCAGCGACCGAAATCGGTCAGGACGACATTATTGTTATTATTATTCTAATCTACATAAAAACGGAAACTTATTATTATTTGATTATGATAGAAAAGAATAATAAGTTAATTGTTTGGGATTCAAATCCATAACCTACAAAAAGTTATGAATCTTTTATGAGCAAAAGGCGACATTTTTCTTTAGATCGCATAAACAATACGATAGCAACAGTTTAATTTATAGCATACGTTAGCAATAAATTATGTAAAAAAGTGATCGTATGTTTTGCTGTTATCGTGTTCATTCGTCTATATCCGATATTTTTCCGTCGCTTTTACATTGAGATATTGTAGTTTGGTTGGATTTATGTTGTCTATTTGCTTTCGACGAGTATCTAATCGAATATTTGAGGACGTTCTGAAATTATCCGACATTTTTTTTCTAATTAATATTGAGAGTATTGTTACGAGATTAAATAAAAATTACACAGGGTATATATAAGATAAGTTGATACTTAACTGATACTGAACTTCGAATGTAATTGATATTACATTCGAAGTTCACACCAATCATGATACAAGTAAGCCTCTTCACGATGATTTATTTTTAATCCCCAATGAATATATTTAATTATTTATCTTTAACTATTCTATATATAGTTCGTGTATATATATATCTTATTGCTCTTATTGCTTATTTATTATTTTCGTTTTACTCTATTTGTAATTCTATCTAAACATCTCTGCACCACCTAAAGGTTGACTGGTAGATAATGCCATTGGCATTAAGTCCGTTTTTCTACGACTTTGTTCATGAAGGGTAATATAGAAATAAATAATTAGAAGTCCTTGAATATACATATGTAAGTCGAGTTGATGGACTAAATTGATTGGGCGCGATAAAGTTAATGATGTTATCTCGCCCTTTGTTTATTAAAAAAAATAATTATCTCATAAATTGATTGTTAATGAAATTAGGCTTTTACTAAACTTTATAAGTACATTGATTTTTTCAATTGTTTTTGTCAAAATAATTTTAAAGTACTTACGTTTGCATTATAAATGGTTAATGAAAACGAATAGAAGTTGATGTGGGAATCGTTTTGCTGTAAAAAGTTCCATTTTGCGAGACCGCAACTTTGATTACGTGAAGTGAATTATTAAACGGTGTTTATAAATTTAATATTTATGAAAGCAGTTAATAGAAGAGTTAATGAAGTATTCTAAATTCAAGGCAGTTCTAGTTGAGTGAAAATTTTTGGTGATTTTTTTTAATTTGAAGCAATCTTTTCGACTCAATTTTTTCTACTGAGACTAGATTTACTCATAAAGCACATTAAGTCCTTTTTATTTTAATACATGGACACGTTAAATAGCCAACGGCCATTTATAATAGTTGGTTTTATTACAATAAAAGCATTTAATTTCTGTTGCATTTTTATTTAAATACTATTTATATACAAGATCGAAAACTGTCCGCTCTTTGGGTTCTTGCTTGAATATGTAAAAACTGTAATAACTGAATGGTCACCACAAAAATTGACACAATCTAACGAACTCGTAGCCACAGCCAAAATGTCGTCGTTAAAACGTGTGTAGGAATACGGTTATATATATCTAAATCTAAAGCCTAAAAGACATCCAAGTTTTAATTTCAGAAATCTCTTCTTGATAATTTAAAGAAATAAAAAATTGAAATAGAAACGTTGCTTTCAAATACTTGGAAACAATCCGCCTCAAGGCAACCTTTGTTGTTTTCGCTAGGGCGAGCAGAATTAAAGAATATTACGTCTATTCTTTTTAAGTAATCTCTTCTTTGTTATATTTCGAAATGAGAAGGTTCTGAAATAAGGGAGGATATCATTTACAAAGAATAAATAAAGATAAGGAACGGCTTCCTTGGAATTTATAAATTTCTTTTATAATTAAATAAAGCTTCAAGAGACTGGTTTAAAATATTTTTAGTGTACTTAGCTTTGAAACTATGCTTATCACTGTATATTTTAATGGACAATAATTACGCTGCTACATGACCCTTCAAACCGGAACTCGGCAGTGCTTACACTACATTACCAATGGTGCACCAGTACCATTAGTGAACCCAAGTGAAATAATAAATATTCTAAATTAGATATAAATAATTACTATACATGAGACTGTCAATTGCTTGTCCTAACGTAATTGTTGTTAAACAACATTTTATTTCAACTTCTTAAAATAAAAAGGAATGGCAGGTTGGAGTAAAAGAAATATTAAGAAATAAAAAATATTGTTAAAATATAAATGAAATCATATATGAAGTAAGTAAAAAAAAAATAGAAAAACTTTGCTTGATTTTGGCAGCAGTTAAAAATTAATTCAACATCAATTTGCTTATATTTGCGACCATAAGCTTGTTTCTCGTAATTAGTTTAACACTTTTCATTACCTGTTTTTAAAAAGACCAGCTAATTGTCTCATTAGTCATAGCACCACCAACTGTTTTATATGCCACAAGCTATTTGACTTTCCTGAACTATTACTATGACTTTTGTAAAGTGTTATATTGTATTGTATTGTATTGTAATAGCTTTATTGTACACCAGAAAAAAGTAACAAACATATATATAATC
>DWHQ01001228.1:0-11256 GCA_018247955.1 Eurytides marcellus marcellus | reverse complement strand
AACTGTTGAGTTTCTCGCCGGCTCTTCTCAGCAGAACTGCATTCCGAGCCGGTGGTAGCTTCCTCACGAACTGAGATTTAAAAATGACGATTCATAAATGCTTGTAAAGGCCTATTTGAATAAATATGTTATGATTTGTTTTGAAACATTTCACGTAAGGTGACAGAGTTGCGTTTTACAAAAATAACGATAGGTCGCAGTGGCCCCGTGTCGGCCCTTGTACTCTGCAACTGTTTATTCCGTTTATTGACAAACAATCTATTTTCGCTAAAAGAGAACCGAACAAACACTAGCGTTGAGTGGGCGACGTCGTGATTGCGCTAAGGAAGCTGCTACACCGTGTTTGTTTATCCTCCTTTGACTTTGATTAGCTACTTTAGATTTCTATAATAAATACGAAAATATAAAAATCGCTCTTGCATCCACCGTGCGAAAGTAGACTTTTAGTCGGAAGTCAGTTGTTGCGGCAAATTTTATTAACTTATTAGTTATTATTTTGTTTGTCGCGTTGTAGTTTAATTTAAAAATTAAATTGTCTTAATTTACAAGATATTCATCATCTTTTTCGTTTAAATAAATTTAAACAAAAGCCTGCTTACTTTACTTCCATCAGTCATAACTTATTACATTTTTTCGTTAATTAAATTATACCTTAAAGAAAAGAGTGGGATATATATGTGATTTAAATAAATCTCGCGTTGACATTTACTTTTTTTTCCTATAATTTTTATTGAATTAATTAAAAAACTTAATATTTGAAACCTACGTGCACGATTTAAGACAATTGTATATCTATATTTGTTCACGTATTTCCAGTTACGTTAACAAAACATGGAACATTAAAAAAAATTCAACGCCATCTATTGTGTATAGGTAGGAGTAGTATTATTTAAAATAAAATATGTGCGAAAAACCGAGATGAATCTAAAAAAACTGTTTTAAATTATTATCAATTTTGTTACAGAAGATAGATTTTTTTTTATTGGCACGTCTTGCTTAATTTACCATTATTTTAAATCTTTTCTTACTTCTATTGATCCAAATACGTAATCCTCTCAGCATCTCCAAAAGGTAGTCTGGCAGCTAATGCCATGATAAATAAATAAATACTTTTCATCATGTCATAAACAAATATCTTCACTTATTGTTTGTATAATTATAAAAGAACAAAAACAAAAGACAAGAATAAAAAAGTGAAATAACAAGAGTAACAATCTCTACGTATTGAATCAATCGCCTTACGTTTCCTCTCTCTATCTACACAGTCTTGACCGAAAGCTATTTTTATAACAGCGTCCCCTTGTTATTCTATCCGCAGTTTTGATTTTGTTACACACCGTCAGGACTGTTGAGCTGTAATTACAACAGATTTATTTGCACAAACTTTATTGCATTCTGCGCAATGCCCCGCGCGAAACAGAATATCGGTACATAATTTTACAAATATTGACTTTACTGACTTTGATGATTAATGTTTAATATAACTATGAATGTTTTACTAAAAACTAACGAACGTTACAGTGTCGTTACACACGTTACACCCTTATCATATACTACTTCCTTCATCAACACGACCGATAAACTATATTTAGAAGGTAATCAATAAACTCATTTCAGTTTTTAGCTAAAGAAGCAGATAAGTAAGCAGTTTCGTTGGGCCGTCTTATGTTTTTACCTAACAAACATATAGATATTATAACAGGTTAAACCAAAAGGTTAATAAAGCTTAATAGATTCACAGTTATCTCATCTAAAAATGTACAACTTTTTTGTAGTATTACATATTTAATATTATATTAGCGTATGGGCCTACAATGTACATGACGTATTTTTGATCAACGGACAAAGATCTTTTAGCCTCAGGTTCCGCCCAGCACTCAAAGGCAACAATTAAAACAATAAGTACCAAGGGAGTGAAGGGTGTATCTGCTAAGTGGAGTCGTTTGACAGATTTCGAACCGGCACCGCTTTGCGAGCTTTTGTACGGCAAATGCCAAAGGTAGATAAATTATGTGACGTCACGTACCAACCAGAATATATTGGTAATACCGATTGCTTTCTTTTTAATTCCTCCTAACTAACTGAATTTAGGAACGATTATAAACTTTCAAAACATAATAGATTAAACATGTATGAACAATATTTCCGCTTACATGGTCCGGTTTTTTACTTCCAAGTCTTTTCTAAATATGATAATTAAATTACTCACGGTCTGGAAACGCACACCAAAGCCGAAAAGGGTATTGTAAAAGGAAACTTTTAGTGAAGCACGTTTACTCGTTCCTCCAGCTGTCACGCCGGTCGGATTTCATATCGCGGCGCGTCAAACAACAAAAGTTTCCCGTATGTACCGGGGTATTGCTAAAACAATGAATGCAATGTATGTAAAACGAAGGGGTGTCGCCGCCACGATAGTTCTCATGACGGCCCACCGATGCGGAAGGAAGCCGCACTCCAGTTTTTTTCAAAATGGCTGCCTGTCAGACGTCAGACTGATGCGAGAAACAAGCAAAAACAAGATGGCGCCCTTGAATGAAGGGGTTATTTAAGTAGCCGTTAAGTGATTTCAAATCGGTTGAAAATTTGATCGATATATTGCATATATTTTCACAGTTTTAATTTCTCTTTTCAAGAAAGTTCAGTTATTTGTTAGTTGTAAAATAGTGTTAAACCAAAAATGTACTACTGACAGCATATTATGTCAAATGCCAAATCTCCACAAGACTTAAATTGGCAATATAATTCTGGATGTCTTACTCAGGAAAACAATTCTAGGCTTAAAAACAAAGGGGACCGTTGACGTCATCTTCTTACGTGACATTGGTAATCTCTCTGCAGAAATATAGACATTTTAGGGCTCCGTTTCAAAGATTTTACTTGATCAAAAAAATAAAATCCCAAGTGCTGCTAAATCGTGCCATTATGAAATATATTATGCCTGTCTAAATGATCGGACCTTTAGCTGCCACAAAAGCGTCATCTCAAACGGTATTTTGAAACGGGCATTTTCACTCAAAGAGAAGCGGCTCTCAGAGCAACGGGCAGGGCAATATGAAACAGGCCGAGGCAGAGAAGCGCTCTCCAAAGGGCCCGGGCGTCTCAGATGTCGCCGTGAGAGACCATTCGCGGGCCCCGGCCACACCCCCCACTCGACGCGCACATAAGCCTACAAGCGGGTCCGCTTTATTTATTATGTACAGCTATTAACGCCACTGCCATCATGGCGGCAAGGTTTCAATTTTAATTTCCCTTTTCCAATGCGGCCGTGACACTTACTAAGCCGCCCGAATTGACCCTTGAGTACATAACTAGTTTCGATCAACTCGGCCATCGATACGTTTAAATTCGTTTAATGGAACAGCGGACGAGACTCAGTCCGACCAAAGCTTTCATTTCTAGGATTTCATTTATCATTTTAATAACCAATTTTCGTTTTGCGAAACGCCACACTTCAACTGAACGTGATTCATACAGTAATATAATCTCTAAGGCGTGTACCCGATGCGGGGTTGGGTATCTTTCGTATTTACCCAATATGGCTTCATGCCGTCTACCCCCGAAAATCGTAACCGTAACTTTTTATACGGCTTCCCAAACACTCCGGCAAAATGGCGACCAAATTTTAATTTAAAGACAGTACTTCTATACTAATCACATTAAGGATAGGCAACGTCGGCATTAGAGAGACGACGTTACGTACTTATTCTTAAGTATATAGAGGGCGAGTGCCCTAAAGTTTTTGGATGTAGCCAACCGCAACTCGGTCCACTTACGTTCTTTGCCTAACAACTATGCCGTTAACATCTAACGTGCGAGTTGTAGGAGACATAATATGTTAGGATCAGCAACTCGGCAAGTATCCGGCCGTCTATACGATTGTGGCCTCGGGGTTCTCGAACGCCAATTTCGACTGCCGATTCCCCGAAATTTATTTCATTAAATTTAATTCTAAACTGTAAGGGCGGCCAGTTGGGAATTCGGTCAGAAGCAAACGAGTTAAAGTTCACCGAGTACCTCGGCAAATTAATCTTAAGGGAGTTTCGATGTTATCCTGCTTCTACGTCCTTCGAATAAGCCAAGTCCGTCTGACGTTATAAATTAACAAACCCTCGCAAGTAATTAAGCGGGAGGTGTGTTTCACATTGAATTTAACGAACAAAAATTCAATTAACCCAAATTGTGTTAGAATAATTTTTCAACGCGGCTTATTCTTATTTACATATCTCGTAAATCTAAATCAGCGTAGGCCTGTCTTGTCATCAAGCCCGAATCCACTTCCTTGCGATAAAGAAAAAATAAACAGCCCAACTTCAAAGAAGGCTTGTTTACATTACTTTTTTTTATTTTTCAGAACCCTGTAATAAAAATATTCGCGTACTCGAGATATTGCCATTTCAACATTGTTTTTAATTTGCACCTGCTCGGCATATTATACATTTTAAGTTTATTTAGTAAGCGCATTAAATAATAAAAAAAAATATATTTTACATTAGTACATTGATTTACTTGTAACCAATTGCATTTATAGCCACTTATAAATTTAGAATGTTAACCACTGCCTATTATTGATTGTGTTATTACTTAACCGGCGAACGGATGCTAAACGCCGGCATAGAAAAAAGTTTTGACTTAATTTTCTAACGATATAAAATTTAGACGACTGTTTATAATTAAACAGTTTATTTATCCAGTCACCTTTAATTGCAGGAATCAAAGCGTCATATATTAAGTTGCAGATTTATATCTTATTGCTAGTTGGAGTACAAGTTACTCGTACCTTTACAAAGATATATTACAAGATGAAATTACAGTGAAAAGTTGCTTACGTATTTTTATATAATTTCATATTTAAGTAAGCGTTTCTTGAAACGAAATCCAGTCAAGTTGAAACTACATAACAGCCGTAATTAATTATCGGTTAAAGTCGAATCCGTCAAATAAGTCGCAAATGAAGAGCATTTGCATATTTTGTAAAGTCGGACAAGTTTTGGGCGAATTCGCTCGCCCAAAACGCTGACGGGTAATTTTCTCCAATTTCTAAAGTGACCGTTTTGAATGCCTTCCCCGCTATCACGGTATAAAATTAAATATTGATTAATTTTCGTGCAGTCTCCCTCCCGCGTGGTGCACTGAAGGTGTTCATTTAGCACGTCCGAACTTCAAACTAGTTAGAGCTGTACCACAAAACTAACTTGTTCACCATTAACGTGTCGCAGCGAGTTACGAGTAGAACGAAGTAATTGCGCCGGAAAAGATTAAATAAATGCATTGTCGTCAACTAGCGCAGCCGAGACGCTTAACCGCTCATTGCATAAAGTCCCAGGGGATCCGCTGTCAATCACTCAACGACTATTCCACGTAGGCATGATAAAATATTTACAAACCTATTACTGAGTGGCCGCGAATCCATTATACTGGCCTTTTGTAAATGCTCACCCTATCATATTGCAAAGGGTATGCTTAATATGGCACTCCTGACTTGTAATCGTTATTTATTTACGGCCCGATGTCTAGACTTGTTGACTACTTCTAGTTACTCCAGCGGTTGCTGTCACGAACGTATAAATTTATAAAATGCCGGTGCATGTTCACCTTAAACAAAGATCGTTAAATGAAATTCTACTTATACTATTGCTGTACTGTTTTCTATAGTATGATGAACAAACGAAATGTAAAACACTTCAATATTCTGATTAGACGGGGAAATACGAGCGGTAAACTTCTCTGTCATACATCTTTGTCAAAAGATAATCCGAGTCTGAAAAAGCGATATCAATGAACTTAAATATCTTTTGACGAAAAATTTGTTAGCGTAAACAAATGATAAGTATTGACAGTTTAATTAAAAATCTCAAAGTTTCATGATTTGTTTTCTGATAAACTTTGTATTTGCCACATAATTCCCCTATTATACAATTATTCTCTATAATAAAATTTCTAAATAAAATAGTTTAGTCAATATTTCCTTCTTTTCATTCAGAGATCTCGCTATATTATTCGTCAGGTTTTAGCGCGTTGTAGCCAAAGCCGATTAAAGTTCAAATAAAACCTTATTTAACCTTATACCTCCATTGCAAATCTCAAAGAAACTTTCGAGCAAATGTCACCCTATCAGCTCTCCTCAGAGTAAATAACGAGTTGAAAAATGACAGTAATAACTATCGGGATAATGAGTAGGGCGGAAAAGCCCTGGGGGATACATGGGGTGCCTGAGTAGACCAAATGTCGCGATGGGCGCCGCATAGACCCGCATGCAGCGGTCGTTGTGGCCCACAAGGTAAACAATCGCCCGCTGATTTCATAGCAAAAACTGCAACATGTAGTACCGCAAGCGTTCATCAAAATGGCAATAATTTAGCGTTTTAAAGTGGCCGTCAGAAAGAACAATCCTTATGACATTAATAAATCCTTTTTCTTTAAAAAAATTCTGCTCCTATTGTAAGATGTGTTATAAGGTATTTTACATACATAAATTTCACGCAGAGTAACGCCTAGAAAACGCCGGTACAATTATCTGTAATTCGAACTAATATTTGTCCCGGGTGTGAATCGAATCCACAACCTTCGATGTCGAAGCCTATAACATCTGCTCCAAACAGTCATCACATTCATTGAAAAATGTTAAAAATTACCGGTTTGTAGGGCAATATTATAGGCTGAAGATAGGGCTGAGCTAGTTATATGTGCCACTGTGTTGTTATGGGCAGGTGTACCGCTTACCATTGGACACTTGCTCGTCTTGTGACATAAAAATTATATAAACAGGCAACACAGTTCAAATAATATACTTCTCGATAACTTAAGCGCGATATCACGAGCCTATATCACTTTAACGTAGCCGGACAGCCACAGAATCTCTAGCACTAAATACTCGAAACACGAAGCGATGTTCGGCGAAGATTCATCACAACTCGTATATTCATTGCATTAGTGCCTCAGATCGTCAGTCAAGAATATCAGTGTTACGCGCATAATGCTTTTACCGTGTCGCTTTAATGACTCCATTTGTTGGCTCCATGTCGGCCTATCATTACAAAAGTCACTATGACGACGGCGCTTAGTCGAATAAGATATGCAGATGATTACGAGCTTACGCTTCTCGAGGGTGGTAATGAAAGTGAGCATTATGTGCTTTTTAATAACGCCAACAACGGAATTCTTCCGTTTACGACATGGTGGGGTAATGCGACGAAAATTCAAATCTTCAATGCTACTACATCCGAAGTAGAGCTTAGTAAGATGAGGCTTTGTATATCAATTGTGTACAGAAGTATAGTTTTTGAGTTTAAACTTAAACAACCCCGTTATGCCATCTAGTGTTTCAAATAAAAAATTTTGTGATAATACTTGTAGTAATTAACAACAATGGTTTACACAAGAATTTCGTTTATGAATATTAAAAGTTTTATTACAAACTTCAGCGTAATTTTAAAGTGTCAATATTAAACGTCGAGGGGAAAGCTCTTACAAGACATTTCGATTATTAATATCGATTACAGAACTAACCGTACTCACCGTGTACACCCTTTCAAAGCTTTATGGCGAAATAAAATGTTTTTCCATGAAATTCATTCGCGTCTCACGGACTGTACAAGTTTACCGAGACACGAAAAACCCAATTAAAATTTGTTTGCGAATGGCAGAGTAAACGGAGCAAAAATTGCTACAACGCAAATAAAGACTAGGTAAGCTCCTTCTCAATTTAGGTTCATAATAAGATATTCATAAAGATGTTCCAACGAGACGACAAAAGAAATAGCAAAGAGACAAGCTTACTTTATGACTTAAATGTTAAATTACAACCAGCTTGATTTTATCTGTAACACTAACTTCAGAACACTAGACGTTATAGACATTTAAAATGGAAAAGATGCACATTGTTGAGATACTACATTGTAATAAAAACTTTATTATTATGAAAGCAGCAGAAGGTATTACATCTATTTACGTCTTTATTAAAATTGTTGTTTAAAAATTTACACTTGCAAAACATCAGCTAAGGAACCCTTTTATATAATACTCATATAATGAATTAATTTATGCAACTATGAATGAATGTTGACAATTTAATAATAAAATTGCATTGCCAATCGGATATTAATCCATATGACATTCGAAACGCGCCATCTAAGCCCCCGGCGACTTGAAGACATGAAAATGTACTCATTTGTCAGATCTTCCCCTCTCCATCCAACTGTCAGAGGAGCCTATCAAACATCATTTGAAATTAATCTGGATGCCTTACGCCCTTTTTGCTTTATGTCCCTGTTGCTTTTATCGAAAAACTATAAGACAAAATATACTTTAAATCTCACACACATAAAATTTCTGTACGGTTATAAAAAGAGGTTATAAGGAACAGCTACGAACAGAGCGAAGATCTTAGACCGTTCAAAAATCTCTTCCTGCACGCCACTTAGACGGCTTACCGCGTCTACCCGGATCATTTTGTTCGTTGCCCCTTCCCATGTATTAATATAATCACGGAGAAGCTTTATTTTATTCTCCCTAAGACCCCCAGAATATCTGATGTATGGCAGTTATAAGTCACGCGAATTAATCCCTATCACTTGACAATAAAATAAATGTAACGTCTCAAGAAGTTAATAGAAATTTATTATGTCTTCAGGGGAGATCTACAGTAGATAGAGTTCACGGAATTGAGTTGGTGAACAAACGATTTTTTGTAGTGTTTTAAGAATTTCATTTAAATTATTTAATTTTATTCAATGTCTTCTTTATTATCTTTTATTATAATCGCTTTTAGAAAATAAAATGAGCAAAATCTTCACAATATGATTTGCAGTTCGTCGAGAAGTACAAACGAAAAAAAGTTATAAGCAAAGCAATCTAATTAAAATGAAAAAAGGCATGGATTCACTCATACATGTCAAATTCAGTACGAATCTCATCAAGTGGCGGGTTCAATCATATAATTTTCCGCTTTTCCGCCTGCTTATTGGCCGTTGCATTGCGGACCACATTACGAACAAATTGAAAATCAATTTAACAAAGGGCACCCTCAAGGAATCGGCGCGCGACGTTGAGAAGAAACAGACCTGTTAGTAACTGAGAGGGTAGAAATAGGAAAATACATCACCTTAAAGCGAGCAGGGAAGATTCATATCAGGCAGGAAATTCGACTCGCGTCCCGCCTCGGCGGAGTGAATTTTTTCTTTCGTCGAGAAAACGGAGCCACCTCCTTACGCTTCCACATATGGACTTCTGATTCATGAGTTTTATCTTTCGTGAAATATGTGCGTTAGAATTTATTGAATGCTCCGGCTCCCGTCTACATTCATGGAATCGACGGTAATGAGCTATGACATTATTGCCCCACAGACGTATTAAAATCCACGGACGCTGGCATACACCATATATTTAGAAGCTATCATTTTTCGGTTATTAGAAAACGCATCTAACGCTCAAGGGGAGGCGTGTGTATAATACACCCGAGACGTAACTTAATTTTCTGCATAAAAATTGGCATTCTTTTGTACTGTTCGTTGATTCACGCACCCCATCGCGACGATACCTACAGCGATTATTATTGCGTTCGAAAACCCATCAAAAGTTACAATTGAAAAGTTAAAGTATTCCGGGTGGGACGTTAAGCCTCCCTCAGTATCTACAAATGAAATTGGTGTAGGAATATTTTTTTGTGTATTCACTCGCTCCACAGTTACAGAATTTAATTACAAATGAATTTTGTAGTCTTAATGATGATTGCTTCTGTATTATTAGATATAGAATATTAAGAAAATCAGTACTCTAATAATAAAGTATATGTAAATATATTAAATAAGAACAAAATATGACTATAACAACATTTAGGGTTTTAGGCAATTGAAATCACTTGTAAGTTGATCTCGTTATATAGTCAATATAAGCAGTTTTTCATTTAGTTTTTTTGGGGAATATATTACATGATAATTAAAACTGTGATCATCTTTTTAGAATTTAATTACATTGTTTTAAATAAGAAACATTCCATTGAAACGTAAAAAAATTTCGTTTGTTCGTTATTGGAATCAGTTTGATCCCCTGCACCGTCCCTAAATTCCTTTTCCCAGTATTCTTCTAAACAAATTACCCTCCTGCGAGCGCACCTTAAAATACGGAAGCAACGCCCTGAATAATTAATACAATGGAAGGTTAAATTCGTCGAAGTGTCAACTTTCCCCTAAGTTTAAAAAAAAACGACGCCATCAAAAGTGCGGTCACCGTCAGCGGTGTCTAGGCCTTTTATCTCTAAGGGTTGCACTTTATTTAATTTCTCCCATTTTATTGGAGCCGACAATGATTTAGGGAAAGTTTTACCGACGCGCTGACGCCAATACAATTTTTAAAGTAGGAAACTGTGATGTTTGATCTCGCTTGACAGATTTATCCCTTCTGAGTCAATAATGTAGGTACAATGTAATGCTTTACTAACACCGGTAAACAAATGAAACTGAGGGAAGCGGAAAATCATGTAACATGATTCTGCAAATTTAAAAAAATGGCTCATTCGTATTCTATGATGCTACAAAAACAGAAAAACAAAATTAAAGATTATTGCTCGATTTCAAACTTTAGTGAAAACTTTGAGTGCTGATTTAATATAAATAAAAATAAGAAATAAAACATTTCATACTTACAGACGATATTATGAACTACCGTATTTTACGGTAGTTCATAATTTCAATATCTATAAATTGATTTGTCCATAACATTTATTTCACACGAAATGTTATTTGCTGAATTTGTAAACTGTAATTTAGAAGATCACGTGACCAATACCTGATACCAGTTGAAAATGTTCGATTACCAGCGTACTGTTTTTTATATATTCTCGTAAGCAATGCCCTTTAAATCCTGACAATAATTTCCCTTGGGAGTTCACTGTGGCCTTTGACAGGGGTTATTGTGGACAGCGGGGGTGACTGGAACTAAGAACTTACCTAGGGTACTTCTCAGGGGTCACTCCTACCCTTTTATTGTTCCTTAATGTTTATGGTCAACGAAAGAGCGCGGCAAAAGGTCAAAACTTTAGACGGCCCCCGTAGGTAACACTATTTTAAATGCACTGTCCTATGGCGACTGTCACTGTAAATTATAATTTGTGTCTGCTTTCAAAGCTCCGTTAATTTTTTAGTTCGTATTTATTATATAATAATCAATAGTTTTTACTTGGTTGCTTATTAATTTTCAGAAGAAAACATCGAAATTAACTTGTGTCTATTAAACTTCAATGCCTTTTGAATAATTATATTA
>DWHQ01001227.1:0-11260 GCA_018247955.1 Eurytides marcellus marcellus | reverse complement strand
GTGCAGAGAGAAATGACTCCACTTGGCAAATTTTTTTTATTGAAACGTATTTAAATCGATGTTTCTAGCAACAGATTTTTGGTCGTTTTTACAATCAAAATTTATTAAATTGACACCATGCCATTAGAACTTTGGTATAAGACAACCTATTATGAAAGAACGACTTAATAGTAATGAATTCCATTTAGAAAATGGACGTTCATTTAAAAGTCTGAGGCTGAGCTATGGTGCAGTGAATTAACAGATCCACCGTAAACGACGTTGTAAAATTTTATAGAATCGAGACGAAAGCACGCTGTGTTGTAAAAATAAAAAGCGTTTTGATACCAGCAATGACAGCGTCCAGCGAACGCATGCCTACGAAGCCCTAAAAATTCACAAAAAGACAATTGCGGCAGCAGCTGGTCCCGTCTTGTTTGTTGTAATAAACACGACGTAATTGTAGACCACAAGTTTAACAATAGCTGAGATAAACATGATCATAAAAAACTCGTGTTTGTTTTCGTTTCAGAAACAATGTATTGCACTAGATTAATATTTCTCTTTAATTATTTCATGATGACGATTTAATATTATTCATAAACGGTGCTATTTAGTATTTAAATGGTACTCCACGGTATTGAAAACAACTTTCTTAATAGAACCCTTGTTGAAAGTGAAACTTTTGAGTCCGTGGCATCGGAAAGGTTACCACATGCCTTTTAATTTACCTACTTAACTATCGCTGGCATGTTAAATGTTCCAAAATTAATTATTAATGAAGAGATTTTTAACGTAGATATGCGGGTAAGATACGGATCGAATGTTAATTCGATCACTAAATCAGCTTTTAGTTGATTAGCTTGTAGCTGTTTATGCACTTTGATGGATACAAAATAAGATGATATCTACACGTCGTTTTATTAGGGTGTCGACTCGACCCCAACATCTTTTTGACATTAGGTATATATAAAAATAGGTTTCGCCCTAGATTTTTTTCTTTCGAGGATACATTATTACATAAGAAATATGCTTACGTGATTTGCAAGGAAGTCGCGGATTCAAATTCTAAAAACTATAACGTGTTTTGCTAGATTAGTTGGACGTTAAAGATTGATCTCTCAGCTATCTAAAAAGTAAGCTTTACACGGGTCAGACGTGTAAAAATATGTTATTGAATCTGGGCCTAGTCTCTTTTCAATTATATCGAATATCTGTGTTACCAAGCTGTTAAAATAAAACGCAGAATATGCTAGTTAGCATAGTTGGGTGATAACTGAGATCAGTATTTTTTATTATTTGCCGTCGTTACAATTGGAAATACCTTTTAAATGTTGCAGTTTATGTTTTAGTTAAGTGTTATTCATTATCAAAATCTATACCTGTATATAAAAATGTATAGATATTTATGTAAAACATCTCTACCCAGAATTTAAGAACGTAAACCGTTTCAACCATACATCGAAAAGTTTGACGACATAGTTAAGATAGTGAAAACTAATTAAATTAGTTGGAGAGTCCAGCAATCGAAAGTATGCTTTCGCCTTATGAATGAAGGGCTACCTCAGTTAACCGCTAATGGGCTTTCATTCTTTTTGTTGTGATAGAATTAATAAATATTTATCAGTTGCGTTCCCGTTTATATCGAATCTCTAATATTATAGTTTCTTAGAATTTTAATATAGTCCAACAGTTAAGAATTAATTTATTAGTCACTTTTAAATTTTTTTATGTTGCATGAAACGGTTTTTTAAAACACCTTTTAGTTGTAATGTAATGTAACAGATCTCTGTTTTGGTTCAAGGTTTGAAAATATCCGAAAAATAATAAATATAAATATGTATTTCAAATCTTTAACTACGTGACCTTCGGTTATTCTTCACTTAAAGATGAAAAGCATGAATAAATAAGTTTTGTCCTTAATACCATTCAACAATTGCTCTGGCAACTTTAATAAAACGGAAATGCATACTTTAAATTACTTTTGAACGTAGTGAAAATTCAATAATGATGTACGACAAACAGTTACCTGTCTTTATGTACATCGTATAAAAGAGGAAGTTAGATTTCGTTTCTCTCTGCAGATTTTTATTTTCTTATCTTTCTAAAAAAGTTGTCCTTATTTTAAGATATATACGTTATGTTACAAACGCACTTTATATACATAAGGTTCCGACAAACTCCCAGATCCGAAACAGTTATCTGTAGTGCATACAAACACTTGCCCCAGATGAGAAATGAACCCAGGATACGCCAATAATTTAATAACTGCACCAAGCCAACCCACGACCCGCGATGCTGTAGTCAATAGCTTAGTAACTATACCAAACGTATCATCTAATACTGACGTTAAACGAGTAATTAAATCGTAAATGTAAATTGCGGAGTTTATGAGAGATTATTCTATTCGCATGATAGAAATTTTACTAAGGCTATTAAATTTCCATTAGGCAAAATGTGCACAAGACGAAGAGAACTGAAACTCGAATAAGACAAAAAGATGACTTTGATCATTTTAAACTTAATTGTTTTTAAGGTTATTATCTAATGATTAAAGAAACCTTATATTTCTAATGATTATTATTATATGATATTGTTAATATGACATTGATATACTCGTATGTATTGCATTGTATTATTGTAATCGATTCTTTTATTTATTATATACAAAAACCTAACCTATGACAACATTAGGTTGAGTACGAAAAGATTGATACCTAATTTGACAAAATTGGCCCAGAAGTTTTTGAGCAACAATCGAAAATATATAAATGCAAATAACTAATTACAAGACTGTTTTCATTAATAAGGAGAAAACTTCTCGTACCTACTATATCTACACTAAAAAATTAATTATAGCCGACTCTAAATTAAATTTTATCCATATTTTAGTACCTTTCATTATGTTTTATTTCATACCTTTTCCGTTATGTTTTATCACAGGCTTTAGATTGAGATTTCAAACAAAAATTTATTACCTCTAGTTCAAAAAATCTATGTTATATTTTGCGGCCTATATTTCATGTTGATATTCCTTTTTATCGATGCCAATTTGGTTTGGATACGGCACTTTAGTCACTTCAAAGGCGGCACCTGCAACCCCGTAGAAGAAGAGCAAACAATAAAAAAACTTAACGTTTAAAGAATCATAAATATTAATAGGCCCCAAATAATAATACCCTGAAATATTTAATGCATTTGCAGTGACCATGAGTCTATCATTTTCATTTTAACTTCCTTATACTGAACTAATATGGATGTCTTTCAAAGTATAGTTTCTACCTATCATGTCGACTTAAAATTTCTACGTTTATACATAAATTCTCTTTAATGTTTGACATCCTACCGTATAAATTAATTATATGTCATTTATAAACGTGATGATATGTTACTCGTGAAATTAAATTAATAATAGTTTTGCTTTAGGGCTTTATTGCGTTAAAAGAGACGACAAAAAATTAAATTTCAAAATTAATTTATTAGGAAAGTTAGGAAAACTTTGGTATTTGCAGTGAATATAATTCATATGGCTTATGGCTGGCTGATTAGTGTGCCGAATTATTATCCAAAGCAAGTCTTTGTAGCTAAGTAACGAGAGTTTATATTTATAATTTATGAATTTATTTCTTGTTTTTAAATAATTAAGTGAATTGATAGTTTTTGATATGACAAAGCATTAAGTAAAAAAGTTAAAAAAATTATTTTGGACTTCCTGGAAGAACAACAAAAATTGGTCACACGGCAAAATGTGAGATCCTAGCGTCAATTTTGACGATGCGCATCGCCAAATTCGATTTCGCCGCGCACCGGGCCCGCCCACGAAATTAATCAGGACGCCTCTTTTTCGGGCCTGTTTGTTTTCAATCGATTTATTTGCTTTTTAACATCGAACCATTGCCGTTGATTAAGATTTTATTCATAGACTTTTATTGGTCCACCGCAAAACAATAATATGCGTTTTATTGCAACAAGATAAAGATTTAAATCGAATGGCACTGTTTGCGATAATTTTAGGATACTTTACATCGGTTATTAATTAAACTGCGCCTTTTTTGTTTCGATGACCGTAAATTCTCGGAACTATGTTCTTTTATTCTCCCACGTATGTGACGCAAACCTCGCTCACTTTTAGTATATTTTGCAATGCACAAATAAAATACTGCCTAAAGTAGTCTAAATAAAGCGTAAATGCAGATTCTAAAAAAAATGTTTTCTAATAAAGATTGCAGGCAGCAGTAGCGTGGTCCTCGAAAGAAAAAAAATGATTAGGATGCCGGTCTCGCTAATCAACGTGAAGCGATGTGGGTAGCAGATTCGGAGATAAAGCAAATCGCCACTGGCATGTTATAATTTCCCGATATAAACAATGCCTCATAGACCAAACCAACGCATTATGGCCAGCTGCCCCTGACCGCAGCAAAAACCGGGCAGATACGATCAGGTCGAATTACATTGGCCCACGGTCCACGATGCTGGCGGACGAAAAAATTGACAACAGAAAAAAAAATAACATACATCTTTCGCCACCGCAACTTAAAAACAACGCACGTGGCTACTCGCCTATCGGTTAATATAGTATTTGTTTGTTTGACAACCGAGGAATAATTAATGGAAAATATAAAGTGTAATTAATTGCAAATATTCCTAGTGAAATTATTTTACGTAATTGTATTTTGGGTATATTTTTTAACATTTCAGAGGAGTGACGGGGCAGAATGATGTCTCATTAAGTTCATCAGGCTTATCGTCAACCTCTTAATAAGTTTCAGCTTACTTATTTCAATATATATAAAGTCAAGTGTCCTATAGGTACTGAAGGCCTATTTATTCATATTAAATAAATACAAACGTTGCACTCTACAAACGCTAACGCTGTGAAATAATTTCAATTATTTCCTCTGAAATTCCTTGAAAAGTAAAACGATCTCAATCATGTATTGTTAATTACTTAGTGACTTCAAAAATAATAATATTTTCGATTTCTGTTATATATTGTATGTATGTTATTTAACACCCATCGCAACGAATTTAACGCGAAGTTTTAAGTTTCTAGAGACGACAGATGAAGTGCATCATTCAGCTCATCGTTACGCCTGTATCAACTCACTGATGTTCAAAATTGACACAATACTGTTATTCATTTATTAGTGGTAGAGAACTCATAGAAGAATAAAAACACTAATAGTATCCACTATGATAAAAATCTATATTATATAAATTTAGATGTTTTTCGATAACGATATATAAAATACATAATATACTGACTATTGTGGTTTTTATTAAATACTCTGTACATTGGTCTTTCGATAGTCACTATTTTATCCGCTACCCCCATAAATTCAATGCATTAAAGTTTCTGCTCAGGCCAAATAATACGAATCTAATTTCGCCACCGCATTCGATGCCCCAACAATGCTTGCTTCTCTACGGCTTTTAAACATCAATGGGGATGTATTTAGATGATTTTTTTTTTTGCGAACGTTCTCTTATTTGCCTTTTGTCGACTTGTGGGCGCGACATGGCCACAAACATGCCCCGCTGAGCGGTCGACAGGATTTTTTTGGTCGATATTTCCGTATTTTATTTCATTCGCTGGCTAGCATTCAGTACATTACCTACCTTACTCAGAAAAAGTTCGCTCCGTAAAGTTCGGTGTGCGGTGAAAAAACTAATAGATGGTACATCATGATATATCGTCTTGGATAGCCAGCCACAAAGCTTTGTGGCTATTATGTGTGAGCTTTGTGGTGGATTCCCTTTGAAGGTGACTGGGCCGTGGTCAACCTCAATTTATATAAAAGTTTTTGATAATCTGAATTCCTCTATTCGGTTATGGCATGATTTTTACCAGCCTATAATTTCTGTTTTACGACAAACGTCAAAGTAATTTCTTTGCATTTGGCATTTGAGTTTTTCTCTTAAACCATTATCGGTATTATACGCATATATTTTAAATACTTCTATACTGTATCTACACTGTGTATGACATGCTATTAATAATTACTACATTATTTTATATTTTACAAATTTGTGACAAGTGACATAATTTTTTTGCAATAAGCACTAACAAAAGGCAGCTTACGTCCCACACAAAAACTATATAAATCACTAAACTAATCTAATCTTCAAATGCTATCACAAACAATCAGCGAAATTTTTGACTTTCGGAAGTTACAAATGTGACACTTATGTAATTTAAAACATAGGTCAATAACCTAATTTAGCGCTAATTTAACTTAAATTGGCGCTCCTGAAAATAGGTCCGCATTAAATAAGGCTTTCGCGCTGGTTTTTTAGGTGCCGGTTCGGTCGGGGGCGTGCACAAAACGCACCGGAACACGTGCAAGTTCGCACAATGAGAGTTTGCATTTCCGCCCGCCATGCACTTCCTTCGCTCCGGTTTTACTTTTTATTCGGTACGCTTTAATGGCGTGCTCCGGACGCCTTTGTGCGGTCGCATTGTGACCGCGACATTCAGTCAAATAACGCATCGCGGGTTTCGATTTCGTTAATGATATCGAATCATTTCATGGTATTCGAAAACGAAAGGAAAGGAAGCGATCTGAGAGAAACTGCTCGCGGATGATTAAGTCTTCATAATTGCAATTAAACAAGAACAAATGTAATTGTTTTAATAACAATATAATTGGAGGTGATATAATATATTAAATACTAGCTGATCTATGAGATGTTGACATTGTTGACATTGTTGACATTCCTTTTACCGTCTGTAGAATTTCCTCCCTTTTGAAACCAAGCTTATTCCTGGTTTTAAAATACATTACAATGGATTATTTGACCTGTTAATAATTATGCAGATGTGTGTTTCCCAGATTTAAACAAAAATCTTCTTAAACGGCTAGAGCGTCTTTATAGCAACTTTATCATCTGATAATGTATCTACATTATTCTCAGATCATAATTTAGTCTCAGAAAATATGATCATATTTCCCAATATCGTTCTTGGGTTGGATGCCTTACTTTTTAAGAAAGGCGTAAGTAAGCAATTATTGATTATTTATATTTCGCTTGTATTATTGCACGTACTACAAATTATGTCCACGCCCCAGGTTGAGTGGGAGAGAATGCCTAAAGGCATTAAGTCACCCATTGTGATTTCCATTTGAGGTTTTGCAATAAAGAGTAAATAAATAAAAAACTATGTATATGATAGTATCTGCATAGTTATGTTGACACTGTATAAATCCAAATAAGTTTATTGCAGTATATGTATACATCACAGTACCATCAATCGTAATAAAATAAAAATAGCTAAGCGAATCTGCCTAGGAATCATTTAAATAACTTGGCACGTTCGCTACAAAAAAATAATAAAATTCATACCAGGAATTAAACTGCTAACTCTACTTATTGTATATTGTCCTTATTATTAATATTAAATAACTTATGATTTATACAATTATACAATATTAGATATGTTACAAAAACGTATATTTAAAAAAATTATGTTTTACAACTTAAGCACTATTAACTATTAACATTAGGTCCAAATAATGTTAGCTCGTAAATAAAAATTATAGCAAAAACATCATGTGGGATCAATTTAACATTTCTAATCCGATACACAGCATTCACACGAAAGATAAGGTTTCCGAAAACCCACCCGAAGTGGCTCGCTGATAAATATTTGCACACCCATAGAAGGGATTTAAAACTAAAGATTTAAACACCATTATTCTTCCCGAGAAACAATGCGAAAGCAAAAAATTGCACGAATAAGTAGATCAGATAGTACAAAAGGTTGTTTGGGTACGGGATGATAAATTCGTTTCTGTTTCTCTATATAACTGATGGGTTTTGTGTCTTATACCGTTTTACTTATAGCTCAAATTTGGGTGGACTGGAGAAGTAGCAATGCGTAATCTTTGTGGTGGTCAAAGCTTGATTATTTTTATCTGTACATATCTTTAACGGCGTCAAAACTCGTGTCCGAATCTCAGCGTGTAACAGGAAGGTGTGATTGCAGGAGGTCGGTGGCCACACAGGTTGACAACTCACTTACGCTTAAATAAGCCATCGGTGGTCGATATTGATGTGACAAATAAATCCTTTTTTCACTTACCCCGGGACTAATAGGGGGTCTCGCTAAAATTCGATTGTAGAAACATCCGCTGCATTATTCTGCTTATTTCGATCTTTTATGTCGCCCAGTTGCGGTTTTAATATTCTCAAATGACCGTTTCGTGATCGGAAGCAATCATTTTTTTATATAATGTGTCCTTTGATGAACGGTATTTGCCAAATAACAACCTAAATACACGGTAATCCTATTATTTTAAATAGCTTTTTCCTTAAAGCTTCAGAGAAATAACCAAAGGTTTACTTTTGATGGCAAAGCACTAATAAAACTTTTTTTTTAGGAGATAAAGAGTGTCAAGACAAGTAACTGATGGTAAGCTAGATGCTGCGAGTCTCTCATTTTTTATATGTAGATCAGGAGGCGAACATGTATGTGTAGGTCACCTGATGGTAAGCGATCGCCCATGGACATCTGCAACATCAAGGTACTTGCAAGTGCGTTTAGAAAGTTAAAAAGTTATAAGGCTGTGGTACTTTCTTTTGCATTTGCTGCATAGTTCCAATACACTATAACTTCTTGATACATGCCTCCATATTAATGAGCATTTCATAATAAGCATCGCATCAAGAACTTAGTCTCACATAGAGATTGCACGTGGCTGCTACGTATATCTTGCGATGTATAATTAAATACGATCAAGCCAACGTTATTCTCGTTTCGAACGCATTAAAGGTAAATCTGAATAATTTTAACTAATACCCTATTAGGGTTGCCACAACGCATCGCCTCGGGGAACTGTTGGGAAAATATTTTATGCCGATAATATTCGAGTGGGTAACTCGGTGAGATAGTAGTTTTAATAGCCACGGCTTATTTGATACTCCGTCTGTCGTTACGCGTTTTCTATGTTGTTTTATCGCTTGGAGTTTCGAAACTGTTACGGTTGTTTGAATAGAAAAAAAAAATCGTTGCACTTTATTACAGTGATTGAAATAAATTGGAGTGAAAGTGATTTAAGTATTACGCGACGTTTACTACGCCTCGGGAGCGATTAATTCGAAACATAAGAATTTTCGATGTGCTCACGGACTAAGCTGTAAGCCATTATAACAGCTCATAAATATCAATTGCATGAGAAGGTTTGAAATTTATCTGTGGCAGAGATCAGCTTCCGTCGTCCGAGTTAGCAAGGTAAGCGGGTTCCGCGGATCAGGCTAAACAACACTGATACATATAATTGGTCAAGGGACTAAAAATCTTAATCGTTTTCTCGCCTTAAACGTAATTCATTATTTTTACAATAAACACCTTTTTTAACATCATCGTCGAAACGGAGCTATGAAAAACATGTTTTATTTAATACAAACGATTATCATCATAAAGCACTATATTCAGCTCCTGTGAAAGTAAGTTACAGTCCATAACGACAGATTTATTCAAAGCCAGCAGCCAGACGCCCCGGGATAGAGTTTATGTCGTCGTTACGTACGCAGCTGAGTCCTGTGACATTGCATGATACCTGCTATCAAGTCCCACGAGAGTACTGCGACTCATTCATAAAGATATCGTCATTAGTATCATATAATTAAGGTCTACAACGGTAGCATACGTTACTTTGTGAGTGCATAATGCGTGTAATCAGCTCCTGATTGGCTCGAATTAATCGTAGCGCATGCGTGACCGCTACCATCCGACGCCGTGTTCACGGGGCTGCTTTTATGAGAGACCGTCAGAGCCTCCGCGGCGAATTAAAAGTAATGGCATAATTAAAACTTACATCGTCGAGCACTCGAGAGTAACAGTTCGGATTGAGATCACTTCATTCACATTATAAAACTCGAAAGCATACACACAACTCAAATATTGCATTGTTATTAATCAAAGACGCGAGGATGTTTATCACACGCTTATAATAATTATTTCTCGCCAACTAAAACAGCTTTGGTGAAGTAACATCGGTACGTTAATATCTTTTAATGGGCATACTAAATTGAAGTTTTTCCAGATATGTGTTGTAATAAACTCATTAATTTAATAGCGGTGGGCGGCAGAAGATTCAATTGGTCACCGTCATTAAATCGATCCGATAGTACCTACTCCCATGGACCACCAGATAGAATGCCTCCATTCACTTTCATGTACGGCCAACTTGTCGAACGATCAGTTTGACTACACTGATTTATTGAGTCAGTAGATACGCGAGTATTATAATAGACGATTGAAGAGTTCCAGCGTTATAACTGTACACGTGCTTATTATATAATTATTGACTGAAATTTGCTCGACAATAGTTAGTTTTCGACTAATATCCCCACAAGTCGGCCGACAAATCGGGCTCGTAATGTTTCGTAGCGTCGATGATTGGTTCCGTGAACTCTCCAGCTCTGATTGTCTCATTCGTTATGCGACTACCGTCCATTATCCACCGCCTCTGATTACTCACTGCACTTAATTCTCCACGGTTTGCATCCCAGCGGAGACTGTTACTTTAACGACAATTATAATCATTAGCATTGGTCGCGGGCCATTCAATAATTAAGTCATCGCTGCCGTGTTTTCTTTTTCGGTCTTCACTAGTCCATCCGTATGTAAATAAATAAAAACATCCAGTCACACCTGCCACGCGCTCTTCGTCTTTTTGTCAACTGTGAGAAATCCAATGATTGCCTCGTGTACACTTTTTTCCTTATTTCAGCCTTAATATCGAGACGGTTGCTAGTTGAGGTCGGAAAATAAGTAGAATGTTATTACTGCATTATCTTAATAAGCATTCGTTTAAGTAGGCAGGCGATTTGCTATTGACGTAGTTAGCGCGGCAAAAACGCGCGTCTCAAATGCGTCCGCTATCTTTATTATAGATGAGCGGAGATTTTCGCGGCGCCCCGTCGCGGGAGAAGTTCGCGTGTTAAGGCATCGTAAACTAAACCCGACTGATTGGCGTCCGCCGCATCGATACAGGAACAACGCATCTTTGTTGTTAAGTACACGTCTTTGGACACCAACTTGCAATCTAACGTCGGTGGTCTTCCGTCGATGTTATTTTTACCCCACTACTGCAAAATAAGGGTAATGTTTTCCTTGGATTAAGACATTATAGTTGCTTTTTGTATGCGCCCAGCGTCAGTGTATGATCCGCAGAACTTTTGAATAAACGGCTTTTGAATTATAACATTGCATCATTAGTCTTTGAAACATAAGCTATGTTATTAAAATTTAACGTCAAATTGAAAAAAAATATAT
>DWHQ01001226.1:0-11260 GCA_018247955.1 Eurytides marcellus marcellus | reverse complement strand
ATATGGAGCATAGCTCTATACGGAAGCAAGGCATGAACATAACCCAAAAAGATAAGAAAGGCATTGAAATGTGGTGCTGGAGGCGTATGGAGAGTATTAGTTGAACAGAAAAGAAGAGCACTAAAGAAATTTTACATCTAGTGGAGGAAAGCAGAACACTGCTAAATACTTTAGAAATTAGGAGAGGAAAGATGTTCGGTCGCCTTATACGACACGACAATTTCATAAAGACCATAGCAGAAGGACAGATAGAAGTGAAAAGGGGTAGAGGGAAGCCAAGAAGAGCTTATGTTGACCAACTAAAGGAAAAGGCGAATGTCGGGTCGCATAAAGAGTTGAAGAGAATGGCTTAGCTCTTAAAGTTTAAAAAGAATTTATCATTATTGAAATATAATATAACTTATGATTTCTCCTATTCACTATACTACACATAATCAAATCAAATCAAATCATCTTTATTTGCAGAAATATGGTATATAAAGTTCTTCATGGAAAATAGAGTTTATACATATTTCACCTCCTTGGCATGTAAAAGTTTAAATTAAGAACATATAACTAGAATGCCAAGCCGTACTTACGTTACTTAATTTTTTCTTAGTCGTCAACACTTACGTACTACTTTTGGTTAAATTGGACTAAGTCTAGTCGGACTATATAATTCATTCTATAAGTATTTATAAGTCCGTAGTTTTAATAATAAACTTTTCTTTTCAGTGCATCGTAATCTTACTGTTCCAATCAAGTAAATATTTTTGTAGGCTTTCTAGGTAAAATATTTAGTTATAATAAAAAATGCGTTTCACGCATAAAAGTATGCACGCCACGTATCTTACTAGATTAAGAGCATATACAAAGGCCATTTCTACAATGTCTAAAAAGCAAACAAAAATAAAATTAAAACTTTGTGTTTGCAAATGCGAAATTGTAAGCAAACCTTATGCTAAAGTATATAAGACAAAGATTGAAACTATGTGTTAAATATAATATATTTTTTTTAAATCACATAAACAGCATGGCATGTCAAAAATATCATTCGATTACTTTGAAGCGATTTTCACGATGCAGACACTAACAAAAAAAAACTGAATTGAAACACTCAAAACAACAAAAATGTCCTAAATGATATTTTAATATATTGTTCTAAACCTTTAAGAGATTGGTTGCAAGCAGTTAAATAAAATTTAGAGCCGACCTCTTAATAACGACTCTTCCAAGCCACCGGTAGATGGCGTTGACAAGAAGCCGGGACCGACTTTTTACATGCCCATCCGACGCATGGATCATCTTACTTTTCAGGCAATTGGTTGATCAGCCCGTAATGCCCTAAACCAACTAAGAACAATAACACAAAGTCATTGCCCTCCGCGGGATTCGAACCCACGACCTCCATTTTGTAAAGCACGGGCCTATACCACGAGGCCATGGAGGCAGTTAATTAAACAGTGTAGAACTGCTACTGCATAAAGAAACTTCTAGATTGTTCTAGAAAGGGCAGTGGCATTTCAAAGTGCGCGCAGTGATTACCTCTGATATGAGTGAGGGTAGCTCCGCGCTCCTGGTGCGCCGTCGACAGTCCCCGGCCGCGTCGTACTCCGCGGGCGACGAACACGCCTTCCCGCGCCACACCTCCTCCGAGTAGCTGCAACGCACGCCCAACCGATTGGTTAACATTTATTTTATGGATTAGACTGACAAAGCAAGCGGCTCACCTGATTGTAAGCGATTACCGCCATCCATCGACATTTGCAACATTACAAAACTTGCAAATGCGTTGCAAGCCTTTGACGCCTCCCCTCAAAGGGATTTTTAAAAGAGGAGAAAGGAGGTGTGAGGCTGAGGGAGGTGGAAAGAGGAAGGGAGGGGATGAAGGCAGAGGTAAGGAGAAGAGTGAGAGAGGGAGGAAGGGGGGTTATTCGGTTCGAGCCGACCCATTCAGCAGCGGGAACAGCTACGTGGCTCTACCACCGTAAAACATGTTTTATGTGAGACATATCAAAAGCAACCTATTCCCTTGATAGTAACTAACCGCCTTCCACAGACAGCCATCAGATGTGCAGGCGCATTACCCGCACTATTAACTGTTGAAACGGCGACTATAGCATAATTGTTACCTCAATTACTATTTTCCTATATCATTCTGTATAAAGTATCCTTTGCCGTTTATGTTTATGTTATGTTTATGTCCTAAAGGTGTATAAAAAGGTTCATGTATGTAACATATTTCTTCTCCACGAGGATACTAGTCTCTATTCCCTTTGTGACAGTTTAGTCGTGAGTTCAGAATTATGATTTATATGATAATTTAGTACATGTAACTTAAATCACTCCCTATGCGTATACCATGGAGAGTATTCTAAAAAATTGTTCAGATTAATACTAGCTGCTGAGTTCGGCCTCGGCACTACGCAGCAAAATACCGGATCCACCATCCTACCATCTGGATGGCTGGCATTCTACCTCCGTGCTCTTTGCGGAATTTTCTGTCACTCATCACAAACTTGCGGAATCGATTGTAGCCAGCAGTATTTCCGGGACGATAAGACATAGGGACCTTTAAGAAGAGAGATTATTTCCACCTTATATGCCGTCAAGTTATTTGCAAGTCCATTGACGTTGCGCATGTCTATGGGCAACGGTGATCGATTACCGCCAGATCGTTTGCCTCTTACTCCATAATAAAACATACATACTACTCGCTCTTACTCGCTCAAATGCAACCTTCTCTAAAGGGAGAGCTTGTACATAGCTTTTACTACCGTGTAAATTGAGGACGGATCGGCTCGTTTGAGGAAGAGTCACAAGTAAAATTATTTATATGCTACGCTATGGACTATCACACATCCAACAAGTTCAATTTCATCGCCAAATTACATTGCCAAGAAAAAGTCATCGTAAAATCATACACCGCGCTAAGATTTTGGGGAACTATCTCTAAACGAGTCTAAGAACTTATTTAATTCGACTATTATATGTGTTAAAAAACTTACCTCCTTTTTAAAGGCCTTAGCAGCGAAAAATAAAAACAACATTAGTAGCACGCAACAAAACAATTTGTGAACGTATCACTTCTTTAAAAAAAAACAATTACCTTCGTTCCATATCCGTACATTTCTTTTCAAAATACGTCCTTAGATTCTCCATCTCTTTCTCGTGTTTCACATCGAGCTCCTCTCTCAACGTGTCAATGTCAGCGTTTCCCGCCTTCACGGATGACAGGAGCTCTCTCAAGCGCCTCGTCTCTATGGTATACGCTTGCCTGTCCTGTTGCAATTGCGCCTCCATTTCCCTGATCTCCGTGTCGTAGTCGATCCGCATTTTCCCGATCTCGTCGCACAGCACCTGTATTATGCTCTCGCGTAGCTTGTCCCGTAAGCCCTCCTCGATGTCCCGGTCAAACTTGTTGAGCAGGATCACCACTTTAGCCTCGAAGCCGTTTACAAACTCCTCCGAATCCGAGGACCTCAGATCCGATTTGGAGTAATTGACGGTGATCTCTTCCCTGTCTATGTCCTTTTCGCCGTTCGAGCTTTGCAGCGAGGTGGTCCCGCTCATGACCGCCGAGTAGAACTTAGTGCTGTCGTCTCGCATCATGCTCTGGTACTTTACGTAGTCGGAGAGCTGCGCTTTGACGGTGTCCATCTCGGACTGAGGCCTCTCGGCTACCGCGTGCTGCAGGTCTTGCAGTTCGTTTGTCAGGTGGTCGTTCTCGACCCTGAGCCGGTCGCGCTCCCGGACTGATTGCTGTAACGAGACGGTGAGTTCGTCGATTAGTTCGTCGCGCCGCGTGATCGCGTCTTCGAAGTGCACAAGCTGAAAGGATAAAGGGCCGTTGAGTACACAAGCACAGGCAGACAAGATACACAGGGTGTGACAGTTTCAAGTGCGAAAATAAAAGGAATTGTATTTAGAAATGAACAATCAATTTACATACAACAGCAAGCAAAAAAGTTCTTGGTTCAAAGCACCCTTGATATATTTGAATTATTCTATGCCACATATTTTATATGATAGTAGAGTCACGCGGAAGAACCGCGGAAATACCGCGACCTTACAGAAAATCGGAAAGAAAAAAGTGGAAGTGTTACTTCCGCGTTTCGTCCGGTGAGTGAGGTGCCCGGTGGTCCGCACCCCTCCCTCTTTCTTCCCTCCCCTCCGTCGCCTTGCGCTCTCCTTCTCGCCCCTACCCATCTTCCCTCTATCCCCCTATCGATCTATCCTCTCCCAAAAATTCCCCTTAAAGGCTGGCAACACATTTTCACAACTCCTTTGATGATGGTGATCACTTAATATCAAGTAGTAAGTAATATCACTTAATATCTCCATAATATGTGAGGTATTGATGAGTCTTTAATTAAAATGTAATAACAGTATAATACACTACTAATAGACAGTATAGCACATAGCAAATTACTTCATTCCCACTGCATTCATTCCTCATGCATCAAACAAATTGTGTTTAGTTTAGTGAACCCGTAATTATATTCTACACCTAGGTTATGAATAAATATATATTACATTAAAAGAAAATTATGCACTTATTAATACTTTTATTGCATATTTGTTATCATAAACTTTGTGATGTAAGTAAAATTTTATCTTTTGCTGAAAATTTTAACATCCCACATACTCGCAAATTATAAAATATAATATTATGTGAAGTAATATTATAAAACAGCTAATGTTTAACTGCCTTAATATACAGTACTACAGCGTGACTATTTCTAAGTATATAGTCACAAGAGAATTTTAAAAACATTCTTATTGTATTTGAAAATATAAGCTTTATGCAAATTGTTTTAGTAATAAGGTGTATTCAGTAAAACAGTGATAATTTGCTTTTAAAAAAATATTGAAACATGAGAAATAACAAACACATTTTTTTAAATGTCAAACGTCAAGCCCACATTCAATTACTTCAACACTACACATGCTTATAAAAAAGAAACAAATATTTTTAATTCAATGAAGAGATTTTATTTTGATGCAATCCAGTAAACAGCACAAATATATTTTTCTACACAAGGAGATATGTGTGGATAGACTATAAAGTTAAAACAAATGTCAAAGAAAACTTGAAGTTTTTGGCAAACACTTGCTGATTTTTTCTATGGCAATCAATTCAGACATCCTTGAACATTACTTAGCAAAGTCTACACAGTCCTATGGACTAAAAGTGCAAACATCACTTGTCAAGTTATAACAAGATCAATTCAGGTTTAACTTAATATTGTTTACTTTTTCCACATGCAAAAAGATTGTAACAACACATTTTCTTAGCAAGGCCATTTAAAAAAAATGTTAAAAAAATCTTAGTTTCTTTATTCAAATATTGCTTCAAGATTTTATAACACTAGATATATAATAAACATGCACAGGGTCCTGCATAAAATTATTTGCAACATGCATTATGAGTGAGATACAAGCATCAACAACATAAAAGCAAAAAACAAACCAAAAAAAGCACACCACAGAAAAGTCAATATATTAATAATACCTTCGCTTCATATTCTTCACAAATTGTTTTATAATCAGTAGTTAGTGTTGTCAATGATACTGTATCCTCTACTTGCAACGACTTAGGCTGGGTCGGCAAAGACTCGTCATCATTTTCCTTCTCTTTTGAACATTCAACAGTCATTTCTTCAATCAATAAGTCTTTCTCAGTCTTGTCACTTGACAAACTTTCCACTGGGGACTTATCCAGTGTAGTTTGCTTGATGTTCAGCTCATTTTCTTCAAATATCTCTTCAACTTTAACACCATCACTAGCACCAACAAGAAAAGGTGACAGTAGATTTTGAAATGCTGGCATTGGCTCCATGTTAGCATCAACAACCACACTCCCTTCTGGAGGAGGACCAAATATTATTTTAGCAGTTTGCATCGGAAACTTTGGCACACCATGACCCCTTATATCAAGCTTTATAATGTCTTCAGAGTCTGAATTGCTTTTTGTGGAAGAATCTTTGATTTTTTCATTGCCATCATTTGAAACATTAGAGGAAATGATGTTTTCATTTGATGTTTGAGAATGATTACTGACATCTTCATTTAAAGAATCAAGATATTCACTTCCAAGTGATTCCTTACTGTCACAATCCTGTAGTTCTTCTTGATGTGTTTGTGCAGGCTGATTTAATTTTATACCATCATTATTTTGAAGCAATTGTTCTTCATCTTTACTTGATTGGGAAGCTATTGACTCAGTATTATGAGTATCTTTAGAGTCTGAAGAGATGGCTAAATTTACTGGGCTCTCTTTACTGAGATGGGTGTTTTGATCAACATCAAGGTTCCATGATTGCTTAGAAGGTTCTTGATCTATATTATTGCTAATGTTAGAATGGGTAGGAAGAAAATTTAAACTACTACTGGCTGATTTTTCCTTAATGACATTAAGCAGGTCCTGAGATGTATGCTCTTGAACATTATTTTCAGAGTCAGTAATGGAGTACTCTATTTTAGAAGGAACTTGTTCAGAAATGGACTCCGTTTTACTAAAATCTTCGACATTTTGCAAATTCGCGCCTTCTGCGCTTTGACCAGTATCGAGGACAGATTCCGTTTCATCGTCTACGATATTCTCCATGGTAGGGATCTGTTGAGAATGTACAACATCCGGAAGGACATTCTAAAAATATACAAAAAACAAAAATAAACGGACGGTCAAAAAGTTCTCCGGTGATATTCCGAAGGTATTTTATAAGAACAATGAATTAAAGCCTTTTGAACAATAACAAGTTATTTGTCACCGCATCTATCACGTTTAAATTAGACTTGAACTAAGTGTGTCGATGTTTATAAATATCAGCAATAATTTTTGTAAAACAATACTTAAATAGTTTTCTATAAATGTTACACTCACCTTATGGTCCGTCGTTTGTGTATTTATTTTTTTTGTGTCATCCATAATTCAAAAAACTCATATTAAAATCACGTAAGTAGCACATAGAAAATTCATAACTCCGTCGTCAAGGCGACGTTTTTTTCAAACACAATATCGTACAAACACAAGCAAGCGCCATTTATTACTGACTGTTCCGTTCCGTTTCAAATTTTAAAATTCAATTATTTCCGCCACGAAATTAATGAAACAGAACTAATACTTAAAAAAAATTAAACATAAAAATATAGTAAAATTAATAACCTTTTTCACCCTGATACGAAGAACAAAGTATTTATTAATAGCAATGAACGAATATATTTAATTATATTGACAAGATAAAAATAATTGAATGTAGCATAAATTTACGAATAAATGTTCACAACACTGTCTTTTCGCTTTTTATTATTTACCAGGATTAATATAGAGCTAAAGAAATTTGGTCACTATAGTTACCATAAAACAATACGTATCGTTCATAATAAATACGCAAGATTAATTGAAATAAGTTTAAATTAGTTCGACCGAAAGGACGGAGGAATTTATTTTACACCACTAAAGTGATTTTAGGTGGGCTTCGGAAATGTGTGCTAAGTATACACTTGCTATAATGGGGCGGATGCACGTTTTATACAGATGCAACTTACGTTTTGTTAGAGGCACGTGGTATTGGATGCTAGGCGAGACTTAACAAACTTCGCCCTATTAGCTACAATTCTTATATGGCTTTTGAACGTTAGAAGGTTGTATAAAGTGACACCGAATTATTGTACTTTGCATTCCCATGGAATAGGTAAACGCAATAATTTCACGGGACTGAGTTTTTTTATAGGTGTTAAATCTACTATTAAAAAGGATCGCCTAGCTTTTTTCGGGACTTACATACATCGTTCAGTTCCTGAACCATTCGCCAAGAGTAGTAAGTGCGGAACGGAGGCGGTTGCGTATCCAGATACGCAAATCCCAGGCTTTGCTGTGATCAGTCGCCTACGGCAAAAGCAGCATGGTCGGCGTAAGAGCCAATTTGACCTTAGGTGTTTTTGGGATATATAACACACTTTTGGGACATATACACTAGAATATAGCGAGCAAAGAGTCGCTGAAAGTACTAATCCTTGTGGAAGACTAGCTCTTAAGAATTGGGGGCTTCAAAAGGAACTCTCGATTTTGAATCGAAATTGCAGGTTTGACAGGTAGGCCCGTATGGTGCGTCTGTCTGGTAGTCCTAAGGAATCTAACCTGTATATTAAGCCGTTGTGCCAAACTATCTAAGGCGTTTGCGATATCAAAGAGGAGTAAGCCTACAAGCTTTTGTTTTGGATCGTTGTTTGAATATTAAGCTCCAGTTGTAGGCTGGGGGTCTTAACTAAATAAAACTGATGTTAGATATAAGAACTCTATTTGCCAGATTACAATATCTTAAGACCGGCGCGTGCGTTCGCTGGTATGTAAGGCGAGAGAGTAAGTGGGGCGGCTGCATTTGTAATAAGATGCGCGCTGTCGGCACCGCCCCCCACACCCCGCTAGCGCGAGGCAAACTGTGAGGTCCGAACAATCGTATTAGTAGCGATTTGAGAATTGTATTATATCCCCGTATTAGATCTCCTCCATCAGTGTCCCATTTCGCATGCGCTTTTTAAGCTCTCTTTGTAGATGGCGCGGTTTGCGTCAGCCTTGTAACGGTCGTATGCCCATAATGTTATGTAGGAACCGATTTTTGATCACCTTCCATGCATGCAATGCGTAGAGTAAAATAATTGCTTTATTTAACCTCCATAATATAATCTTATTTGCTTACATAATAAAATACAGTCATAAGCTAAATTAGTTTATTTTTACATGTACACAATATATTATAATCAATTATGATATTCTTTGTCAAAAGTCGAATATAAAAAAATAATTTCGAATAAGGCCAGCGTACAATTACAATATATCTAAACATTCTACCTGCATTGCTTTTAATTTGTTGCGAATACATTATAAGAATAAAATAATCGACTAATTTGCGCTCAGCTGAAGCAATTTATATTATGAACAAAAATAATTTTTCAAGATATTAACACTGTGACATCTAACTTTACATGGAAAAGTGATGGCATACATTCTTCTGAATCACTTATACGCTAATGTTTTAAACAAAATACACAAATGAACAAAGACCAAAAAGTTGCCATATTTTATAGACAGTGGTGTTATGCGTTATTTTTTTACATTAATGTTAAACTTCAATTATTTCAATGCATCTGCCACAAATTTATCTCCACGCCCCGATTCGATTGGGACAGAATGCCTACAGACATTAAATGCGCACCTTGTAATCTTTTTTAAAGGTATTTGCAATAAGGAATAAATAAATACAAAAATACAAAACAGAAATTGCCCATACGATAGGTATATTTTACATTTTACCTTGAGACCATGTTTGTCTACAAACATTTCATGAAAGCTTCGCTGGAATTTTATATATCTCAAAGCTAATAAACCAGTCAAAACTTTATCATCATACACATTTATTAGCTTAGAAATTTCAATAGATGACAAGCCTACTTTTCGAACAGTGCCTACAATAAATTTCGCCTAAGAAATTAGGCGTTGCACTGATAACTGTAAAAAAAAACTTATGATTAGTGAACACTATCGCAGACTAACAATAAACATTGAAATGTAATATAATTTATTATTGTAAATACTATCAGAAAAATAAAAAAAAGATAAAATTTTATGGGTGAAATAAATACGGTTATCTAAATAATAACACGCTTACTAATACGATTAATATAGCATGAAATTTATATAAAATATTAGTTGTTGAAAGTTTTGTAGAAATTAAATATTCCATATAACATGATATTATTAATTATCCAAATATCTTTACAGAATTATTTTTCAGGATTTGTTATGGTTCATAAACACTAACATACAACTTTTCTATGATACTAAGGTATTTTTGAATCAATAATTTTTAAATAGTTAATAATATTTCAATGTCATCATTCAAGTCAATTTAAAATCAATATAATATTAATGTATTTTTAAGCAAATAATTACTGAAAGAAATATCATTATGCTGTTACATTTTAAAGGTATAATACATATACTTTTAAAGTAAAATATATTCTCGTTTTATTTCTCAAAATTTTCTTTCATTAAAATATGATAGCATTTATAACAATAGTATACAAATTATATCTATAGTTCAAACAACCATATATCTCTGTATAAATCATAGAAATCATAACTTGTTTGTTTTTTAAATAATTATCAGAAACATTGCATAAATAGATAGGATAAGTTTTTGATTTATAATTCTTTACTAATTACCAGAAAGATAAATTTCTTTTGTGTCCTTTAATCCATTCAAAAAGATTTATTATTTAATAGAATATTGACAACATTCTGAAATATTTACAACTTATAATGTTTCTAATATTTATTTTTTAATGACTGAAGCACTCAGTATCGATGGCCATATAGTAAAAAAAAAAGAACTTTACAAACCTCGTAAAATATTTAGCTATTTATTAGTGACATATGTGAGTAACTGATGAATTTATTATATATAAAAACAAAATAAAACAGTTTTAAACGACGACCATCAATACACAGTTATTGCCAATTTTCTATAAAACATCTTAATTTGCGAGAGAAGTTAATTTGACAACTTGTAAAGGCATCTATTCTAACAACAAAATATTAAAGTAAAAAGAGAATTCTTTTTTTTATTTTATATAAATAAAACAAAATAACATGCAGTCTGTATTAAAATATCTGTATAAGCTTTTAGGTTAGTAAAAAAAGCAAACCGTGCAAAATATTTAAACTCATCACATCAAACGATAAAGATTACCCTATGAGCGAAACATTCCAGTTATTAATCTTTTCTTGAATACAATTAGATATTTAGGCACATGATTATCAGTTATAAATGTGCCTTCCTATATCAGGTAAACTCAGTCTCTAGCGAGTCCAAACAAAAGGAAGCTAAATGGTTTCCTTAATGACACAAACCATTATAGCTATTACAAAAGAATAGTGCTCCATGAATAGTTTGAGATCTACAGGAAGCACTTAGTTTTAGAGCGCAACATTAGCTTTCTCGTTGAAATAATTTTTTTTATTCTAAAAATTATGGTTGGAAAAAAAAATACGACTGCAACTACTACGCGGGAAACAGGGCCGCGCCGCCCCTGTGTGCGAAGTGTGCGGCGCACACAGGCGCCAAGATGATAGGGGCGCCGCTAACGAAATTATTTTTGTTACACTTACACAACAACATATTTCTTTGTAGTGAAGTATGTAGGTAAGTAAGTAGGTATAATAGGCGCAACAAATGCCTCGTAAGCATTACAGCAATATTAATTATTTATATTTTAA
>DWHQ01001225.1:0-11263 GCA_018247955.1 Eurytides marcellus marcellus | reverse complement strand
AAACAAGTTGTTTACATCTTTATATATCTTTATATTTACCGCGACACCAAATAATGCGAAGGAACAATCAGTGTAATTGCGGTACTCGTGGTAACCCCCTCGCATGATCCAACAACGCCCTAATGGCTGGGGCGGAACGTAGAGCCTTTAGTAAGATTTTAAAGCGTACCATTTCAAGAGAGGATACCTTTTAAACACGGCCTACACACACTTTGTTTTCAGTTGGTATCCTGGATTTAAACGGTTTAAACGGCATATTTGAGTAAACAGATCAAGCAATTTGCAGTATATATTTAGCTATTAGGGCAAGTGCGCAAAACATATGTAGCTTGAAGGCTACTTATCGACAACTGTCATTGAAACAATTAAACTATCGTAAAGAAAAATAATTCGCGTAAATGGAGACGGCAAATATAGTAAACATTACATATTTAAAATCAAAATTTTCAATCTATCCAAAGTACTGTTATAATTATAAAGTCTAAAAAAGATAAAGGGAATAAAAGTTAAAACAAATAAACTATATTTAAAGGTAATAAAAATGTCGAAGTTAGAACACAGTCTATAAATGGTGCGCAAATTATGTGTTTAATTTAATGCGATAAAATATGCTAAATTCTCTCTATAACATTTGTAGTAACAGTTTGATTTTGGTTGGCGTAAATAAAAGAAACTAAAATGTGACCTAAAATAACCATAAGTGAAAGACTGACTCAGAAACATTTATTATTAATATTGTTAAAGCTGAACCTCAATTATTCTATAGCACTGAGTATATTCGCTAAACTAAAAGTGGTCTGTCAATGCGTGAATAGATAATGTATTGGAACCGATAACAATCTTATCAAGGTTGGCTAACTCAAATGTAACGGTGAATAGCGGTTTTGTTTAATTGTCCGTGGCTATTGGATATCAAAAACTAACATAAATAAATGGCACTAAGCATATATGATTATTTGACACGTTATTAATATAAATAGGTTGCTCATAAAGAAGGTTTTTTCGCTTTTGACATAGTTTTATAGTAATCTTAAATTATCTTCGTACCACAATAACCAACACGCTATCTTTGATTTGATGTGACTCTTTGTCTTACCTATATTTTTTTCCTTTACCTAAAGATAGTAAGCAGTATGAATTTCTACTTACTTTCTGCTTCAAATTCACCTAACTTTTTTTTACTCTCTTGCAAAAAGCCTAATGAAATTAAGTTAATCGAACACAACAAGACGCGCAATAGCAGTTGACAAAATGACCGCCCAAAAAACGGCCACGACATCCGTGGTGTCAAAGACAATATTCGAATCGAAATCATACAGGTATATTGCTCATTCGATGAGCGAAGGGCGAACCAATAGACAAGCTTGGCTTATTTGTTTTTACAAGTAGGACTCTTTTACAGAGTGCCTTTGGTGGTATCACTTCATTGCCAGGTATTCAACCGCCAAGCTGTACTGTTCCGGTTCAAAGGGCAATGTTCTCAGCATAATTACTGGCTATAGACATACAACATATTAAATCTCTGTAGAACAAATGCAGCGTGGGGCCAAACAGATTCTATATAGCACTGTGTTGTTATAGACAGGGGTATCACCATCAGGAGTACGACTTATTCGTCTCGACACTTTATCTCCTAAAAAAATCAACAGTATAAACTATAACGCTCTTTATATATAGTCCATTAAAGTCCAACTTAAACCACTCCTGCGTTCTGTCTTCGGCTGTTGTTTATCTGCGTAGCCAACTCCGGTAGCGCATAACGGACCTGGCGATTAATTAAAGCTACCGAACGCGACGGAAATATAATTTTAATTCGTGTGTGTGTTTTTTGCGCCGATATTTATTTACAGAGCGATAATGCGATCGACGCCGGCGCGCGTCTATTACGTTAACGGCGCGCCGTATTATCAGGCGCATCGCGACATCCGGGACGCAACTCATCGAGTTGGTTGGCCAGCCGGTTAATTAGCGAAAAAATGTGCCCTGGTGTATGTGTAGTACGAGCAAAATTGAACTGCACCTGTGAAGTTTTTTTTTTTCACATTATTGCTAAGGGTACAGTGCAGTTTAAGGGAGCGGCGGACGACCTTTTTGTGTATACAGTTACTTGACGAGTTATGTTAAGTAAATATAATCGCAATTAAGCAAATTTTAAACTAAATGGTAAGTAATGCTATCTTTGCGATTTATTTGATATGATAGTTTATTATAAAAATGGGTAAAATATTTCACCGTCATACATGCCAGGGGTTCGTTCCGCTTTTACAAACGATTCATTCTACAAAATTAAGACTTTGATTGGAAAGTCAACTGTGTTAAAATTTAAACATAATACATTTTGCGCCACATTGTAATAACGATCTAGCTTACACGGCACACATTAGTGCGATCATCCAGTAGCTAGAGTTGTATTGTAGCAAAGTTTTAACAAATGATACATTTATTGTATGAAGGACACTTATAAAACAGTTTTAGAATCCACTTAGGTAGGAACCACACAATAACATGTAAAAGTGTGATGCGAGCATTAATCTTGTTTAACTGTCTTTGTTGTATTGCTCTGTGTTCCGGTTTGAAAGATGATGTTTCCAATGAAATTAGTGATGAGCGAAGCAGACCCAAGCAGATTTTTTAACTGTTTAGTTAGTTCAAAAAAATTACTGACACTGCGGTGTTCTTAGCAAGCTAGTCAACTACTCATCTCATTACTAAATAATATAACAAACCTCGATCGTTTTTAAATTAGACGACCGCGCATTAACAAATTTACTAGTAACTACAAAGATCACCCAAAGACACTCTCTAAACACTAAGTGCTCACAGAAAGATTTTATAGGTATGAAACGTATCCACGATTTACATACTAGGAAAATATAACGATCGCATTGCATTTGATTCAATACCTAAGTATGGTGGTCCCATTACGAAAGAAATACTAGCGTTCTCATATTGCTGACAACGTCTTGCATTCGACCTAATTCCGTCGCTCTGTAATCCTTATCTACGGACGTGCATATATGCCGTGGGACGATAAGAAATTAGCACATCCGAGTGTGCGGGATGTTTAGCGTGCAAATAAACACATCCGGTTTGTCTCGTATCTACTCAGGATAAAATCGCCAAAAATATTAATATGTATGAATGAGTAAATTTTAATATGGAAAATTTTATTGCGATATAGAACCTATGAATATTAGCACACTTGCCAAGCAACGGTTTTAACAAGACGTGAGTAAAATGAGACCTATAAATATTGGTATCCAATTTCGGAGGCTGATGATATGCTTTCACCTACCAGTTAAAATATTACTATTATTCGCTATCAGTATTTCTCAACTTCACAAAAATTGCCTCTTATTCTATGGCAACTGCACTAACAAAATAAACAGATAGGTAAGTGTGTATATCTGTTTGTTGCAAATTGAAATAAGCTCGTTAGTTTAAGTTATTCCAATTTACTAATTGCATATTTTATAAAAATAATTTTTTAATTGTAACGAAAATCACGGAACAAAGCCACGTGCAAAAAATAGCTTTATAATACGTTTAAATATAGAATAAATTTCTGTATGCGACATCGAGGTCGGAGGAGTCGTCACCGTGAGCGATACCGGCACAGAGGATATCGGATTCATTAAAAAAAAAAGAGAGGTAGTCATTAATTTCCGTTACGGGCTTGTGATATTCCTCTCAAGTGAATTGAAAGTTTCCAATCGATTTTCAAAAAAGAATTGCCTTGACGTGATCTATCGCTGAGTCACAGGATATAATAGCAATACACGTTATTGTTCTTGAAATCAAAATTGCATGTTACTTCTTTAAGAACAAAGATTTAGAAATTCAATTAGAAATATCATTATACGAAAACATTATGGATGGCGAATGGTCAAACAATAATCAAATATTTAACTATGAAATACGAATCACATCTAAGAAATGACTTTAAAAATAATCAGTAAACAATACTAAAATATATAGCACACTAAAAAATATGTTTTTCACCTACCAGTTATTTAAACGACTAGAAGCGAATATTAATAAAGTCAGGGGTGTCGAGGCGGGAAACAAACAAAAAACAAATTAACTACATTACTAGGTAATAAGGTAAGGCTAAGGTACTACCTTTAACGACTTGGGCAACGGATAAACGTATACACGTGCAAAGTATTAGTAGATAATTTCTTGTTAATCAATTGAACTTTTAAATAAAATAAATATTATTTTAGAATATGATAGCAGCCCTATATGCGTTTACATCGAAGATCACCCGAAGTCCACACGCCACCCTGTTAGGCGGGCGATCGCGTGACGTCGCCGGACCTCTACTTAGAAACAGCAATTAGAAGCTAAAACCCCGCCTGCTATGCATCCACGACCCGCCGAGTCGGTGCTTCTCAAACTTGCCATTTTGATTTTTATTTTTTGAAACGTTTTCTGCACTTGGTAATATCAAATCAAATATCAATCTGCCGTAATGTGACAGAGGTTTCGGTAAATATGAGACGTTAGATCATCCGTGCAGTCACGTTTTTATGATGTTCGCAAATGCGCAAGTGGTGACTGTACAATAGTAAGTGATGCCATAAAACCAGACAGATACCAAAAATTAGAATGCAACATTGCAAATGTGTTGCATTCACCGGGCAAATTAGGACACTAATAAATAAACTAATAAAAAAAATAATAACAAGCACTGCCTTTTTCAACGGTTCTATTCCGGAAAGTCTAACTTTACTTTACTGGGAGAACATGGTCTTGGAACATCCCAGGTCGGAGCAACGTTATTCATCTAAACAAATAAATATCGAATAAATATTAAGGGACATCTCACACAAGGCCGTCTAATCCCAAACAAGGCAGAGCCTGTACTATGATAACCAGGCGGCTGATATTCATACTTAATATTTAAATGCATACTTATATAGATAATTGACACTCAGGCACAGAATAAATACTTACGCTCATCTCACAAACAATTTGTCCTGAGTGGGAATCGAACCCAAGACCTTCGGCTTAGCAGTCAGGAGCACTAACCACTACACCAACGGGCCAGTCGAAACGTTCCAGTTCCGACCGGCCGAGTACCCCACGTCTGCCGACTGAGAATTATACGACAGTTTGAGTGTGGCGGACGATAAGCTTTCCGAGAAATAAGGACCAGCCGTTGAACTTTTTATAAATCGCGAGGATTCTTTGCATTAAACAACGATTTTATTCTGCTTTTTGCCGCGCCGGCTATAATCCGCTGAACGGCCGCGGTTAGGATATAATTGAGGTTTTATTCATGTATAATTAATGAACAACGCGTCCAGTCGGTCAGCCGAACCGCCTAAGGTAACCGTGAATTTATGGCACGGTACAAAAATGTTTATAAAAAAACCGTATTCGTGAAAAATGGTGTGATATTTGCAGACAAATAGAAGATATATTCTACAACAATACATCATCGTGGTTCAATTCATATCACAACTATTTTATATCTCTAAATGATGAAATGCCAAACACTATTGAACTGGTTTAATTTAAAATACTGTGTGACGCTGCGTTGTCATGGGCGAGTCGATTCCCGCATATCGTAACTTTATTTTTTAAACAAAATAATCAAATGTTGTTAGTTTATTGATAAAAATTACATATTATTTGAAGCCACGACTTAATTAATTAAAAAATTAATACTGAAATGTTTTAACGTTAAACCGTCATCTCTTTCAAATCAAATGAAAATATACTTATTCAAATAGGCCTTTACAAGCACTTATGAATCGTCATTTTACATCACAGTTCGTGAGGAAGCTACTACCGACTCGGAATGCAGTTTTGCTGAGAAGAGCCGGCGATTTCTTTTGTTTATTATACTCGAACGCTACCTAGCGCTTGCTTTGATCAAGTTGAATTTGTATTCTGTTCATTATCGTCGCAACACTAACATAACTGTTCTTTGTATTAAACATAAATAATTTATTTCATTAAATAGTTAGTCGCGAATTTGTGTAAATCAGGCGCGGGTAACTTCTGTGTAATAACATAAATATTGAATATAAAAAAGATAAATTGTTTATTACTCACTTAGAAACACAACTAAAAATGTACCTTAAATGTTTAAAAATTTAATATAAAGAAATAAGATGCATACGATTGACTTATTCAATGTCACTAACTACAAAATATATCCGCTAAAAAGTATTTTACGTATGACGAACGTGTGGGCCACAATTTTTAAAACAGGCCATATTTGGCCTGTTTAAAAATTAAAGGGTCGGCCTATATGTACTATATACCTCACTGTGGGATAAAAGTTATTTCTCTGTATGGAGGCGGATCTCACTCTAGGACATGATTGGCGGGTTTGGCACGTTATAATTTTTTTTATTACTTTTCCGATGTGCAGGTTATGTCTCGATGCTGTTCTTCACCATTGACAACAAAATGGCACAATGGCAAAAAAAAAATAGATCAATTGTCAATCCTGAAAGCCAAAGCAATCCATATCATCGGAGACAGCAAAGATATTTTGACGATAATATGTATTTGACGATACTGTAGAAAATCATAATGATTTTAATTGACGATGGCCCCAGTTGACAATACCATATAAGACTTCTTGGCTTAGTCTGTTCGGAGCAATTTTAAATATTTAAACCTCGAAATTTCAATTAAAATTAAAAATGATCAATCTATATTTACTCTTATTCTATATTTATGAAAATGGGGCGAGCTTATTATTTAAAGTTCTTATTCTAGACCGTCCTCGGATAGAGAGAGAATTTTATTAATAAGCAGCGATAAAACTTATCAACAGCTTACGGCGAACGGGGGCCATTAGCGGGCCAACAATAATGCTCACGCAACGCTAATAAGTGTGAACGGCCATCCGAGGCGTAGGGCTGTCGACGCGCTACGGTGGCCACGATCGTTGACCAAGAATGCCGGACGCCGTGGGACACAGGAAGCGGTGGCGTCCACGCTGCTCGCTCGATTATATCGCCCGTTTCGACACTCGGTGTGCGGCGTACCTTTTCTTCTTCTTTTTTTTAATTAATAACTCGACATCTGTCGTTACCGATTTGCATATTAAAACTGATTGCAAGATTACAATATTACATTGTCTAATATTTTTAAATGTCAAATTTACTTCCAATCAATTGCAGCGCAAAAATATCATGAATTAGGAACTCAAAAAAGATATGCAGAAGAAGTCGAAAATTTAACACATTCTTTAACTGGGAGTCAAGATATTCTTTATCAAATATTTGTATCGATTTCTCTGTTATAAAAAAGAAGAGTATTTTCAATTTCTCTTGCTTTTAGTTTTTATTGGTTTATCGTTCTTTCACACAATAACGGTAACGCGTGTGTAATATCGACATGGATTTATTATTTGATACGAAGAGTAACCATAAGCTACTAATTATCTCGGAAAATATAAAAAAAGACAATCGAATTTCACATGAGGAAGACGTGATCCGATGAAGCTTTATAGAGCCGCATAGGCTAAAGGCATCAAAGTCAGTCAAGATAAGATGAGGAAGATGGGGAAGGACGAACAAGCCTTATGCATATAATAAAAATAGTTAACAGAAACAAGTTAAATTGCATGAAAAACAGAACACATTTAAAACATGAATATACATAAACAAGCACACGGTGCGAAATAAATGTCTTCTGAGTGCTCTTTGTGACAGCCCCACTATTTCTAGACTTCACCTTGTTACAAACAAACCGGCGCCGTCTCATAGAGCACTACGATATATCTGATATGAGTTAATTCAATTCAAAAGGGGTTAAAGGGCTTTAAGTCGTACTAAGTTTCTCCCGCGGCTTCGATCGCGTGGATATTGCTTTCGGGAAAAATAAGCATGTGCCACTCTTCATCGCACAAACTATCAAAATGTGAAAAAAATATCTATTCCCTGTGTACGGTTGATGCGTAAAGGGGCAAACCAAGAAAAATACTTTTAGTTTTTTCATATATTTAGCTACCGTTTATTGTTATACTATGTTTGGTATAACAACACCGCAGGTGCTTTTTTTGTTGCTCGAGTATGCTTGCTCGTCATGGCAACTCCCATGGCTCAAAGAGAATATATATAATACAACATTTTGCAAAAACTTCTACTTTACTTAAATCTTTCGTAAATATTTACAAGACGTATTGTGTCTGGAAAGTGTGGTCAAAGAAGCCGACTTTAGAGTTATATTGTGAACATAACTGCAACCCCACAGTTCTATAAATTTCCATGAAACACACAACACAAAGCTATCATATAACAAGAAGACATAACAATTCATACACACATACATATAAATTCGACAGAGGCTCTCGTGATAAAAGACAGTGGTTTTCAACTTCTAAAAGTCAAAGTTACTACTTAGATAAACTTACGACTACCATACAATTGGAAGCACTCAAGGCGTAATGTACCATTGGAAAGCGTTAAGTTCGTGAGGGTAACTTATTAGACGCTTTAGTCAACAACCGATGGGTGGTCCAACTCTTCCGGTCTTTATTTTAGTTCACAGTTTATCTTTCGGGCGTTCATCGCCGCTCTGAGGTATGTGGGAACGTATAACCCCCCTTAGTATTTCCGCCCCTCCCCCGACGATATGAATCGTCACTTAAAGACTTCTATGAGACAATGATTTATTTTACCTTTTACACTTACGTAGTTTGTTATTTGTAAAAAAAGTTAAAACCATTACAAATATATAACATAAAATTTGTAAAGGTTTTTAAATAAATAAACGGTTCCTGTACTAGGAAATAATATTCTTGAGAGTTTTTTACAAATATGAACAACACACAAATATTTGTCCCATTTAACACTCAGTTTTATAATAGAGTTTAATCCAGCGTTAGGAATACACGGCTAGACATGAAATGTATGAACACACCTAGGGCTCGGACGGCGTATCTGCATGCAGACGTAAACATGCCGAGTTCACATACCCTAGTGATGTTACCATTATTGAACTGCATCGATATTTTTAACATATGTATATTACTATTTCTTCACGTACGCGTACATGAAAGATATTTGATCTAAATCTGTTAAAGAAATTTGCAATACTTTCGATATTCACTTCACAGTGAATAATTCAAAAAATCATTTCTATTGCTTTTATTATTTATTCTAGTCACAAACTATGTAAAACTATTAAATATTGCTGGAGAATTTTAACAATCAACATTAATGTGTACAATAACAATAATAATAAGGTCGATTTACAAGAGATCAATCATTTGCGCGAAACATATTATATATGCACAATTTTTTTGGGGCAGTGTTCCTTTAATCTCATAGACCGATAGTACGAACTAGGATCGACTGGAGAGAGAAGTCGGTGGCAGAGATATTAAACTGACCTCTCATTCACAACTACTCCAAGCCAACGCTAGATGGGGTCGTTAAGTGACGTCATGGATCATTTACAATGATAATTTATTGAACTGCTACTGTAATTTTAAATAAAACGGGTTTACTAATGAAACGGTAACATAAATACCAGAACATAATTTTTGTCTCTATAATTTCACTGTGCATAGAATTCTTAGCTAGAAGTCGATATGTCTATCGATACTTTATTATATATGCATATACAAACACTTAACGAGTACGCAATCTGCAGACGCCGACTTGTCCTCCCGGCGACTAATTTCCGATTGAATAGTGGCCCGCGATTGTACGGCTCCTTTTTATATATAATATATTTACGTTTCTGCTTCATCTATACGTTTCATATCCGTCCAACTCTATTCGATCAGGAAACAATGTACAGAATGGATGTTTTTATCATTCCGATAGGTTGTGCCAAATTATCAATATAGAAACAATACATTAAGTAAATAAATATCTTAATTTTTCTAAGTAAATGCGAAAGAATGTTATTAATATAACATATTTACTGCATTTATAATTATAAATTCAGATGAAAAAAAGGCTTTTTTTCCTTCAGCTTTCTGTACCTTGTTCTCTGCTAACATCACTTTTTTGAAGAGAAATGGACTGTAATAATTGACACGTTAATATTTAATTGTAAACGATTTATATCATTAAATAAAAATAAATGAATACATTATATGAACCATGATCGCTATAAAGTATTCGAAGTGTCCTTTACAAATTGAATCAAATTTAAATACGAAGAAAATACTTAGGTGACACTTCTTATTTTGCTAACTATTCTATGATTATCGGGGCTACTATTGAGTATGTCTGTGTTATATTACTATTACTAAGTACATTTAATTTAATATTCTATATCTTTAGAACTTTTATTTATTCTTTATTCAAAAACTATGACTGTTTCGAAAAATACAGTGATATAATTTTTACTAAATACTTATTTTTACTTGTTTACATGTTTATTAAAGTACGTTAAATTTTAATAAATTGAAAATAAATTCTATTGAACATTATGTCATATGCAAGCGTATGTTCCGCACACATACTCGAATCCTACTTGAAACCACTTCAAGTAGTGTAAAAAAAATTCCTCTGTGTAATTCCTGTGCGTTCCGCATCAGGCGGATTACATACGTAATACCGATTTACATCGAGATTTAAAAATCACCACTGTCTGCATACTTCAAAAATGTCGCTTAAACATTTTGAATAAAAATTAAATTAAATCAAATTATTATTAATTTGACGAGGTCACGACCCTCAGCATTGAGGAATAACGACACAAGGAGGAGGAGGCTTTTACAAGCACTTATGAATTGTCATTTTTACATCTCAGTTCATGAGGAAGCTACCACCGACTCGGAATGCAATTCTGCTGAGAAAAGCCAGCGAGAAATTCAACAGTTGCTCTTTTAAAATACGTTAGATTTATGAAATAGATTATTTCTAATTCTAGTTTTAAAACGCTCAACTGGGATCTACCCTTGATCTACCAGTTGATGTCCTCACATCTTGTGGAATTTCATTATATATGCGTACCCAAAGGCTAATGAAAGATTTTTTTCATCTTTTGGAGCAGAAATCGAGGTGTTACAAGGTTATTCTTCTTTATAGTATTTACCGCGGCTGTGTCACTGAGTTTCAAGGAAGTATAAAAAATTTGTCGGATAAATAATATCTAACAAAGTATATATTGTAAAGCAACCGTCAGGATACCACTTTTTTATAACTTCTCGCAGGGAATCTCGAGCTCTTAGTTTATAAATAGCCCACACGACTCTTTTTTGAAGAATAAATGTTGAATTTATCTCAACAGCTCTACCCCACATGAGGATACCGTATAACAGAAAACTATGAAA
>DWHQ01001224.1:0-11272 GCA_018247955.1 Eurytides marcellus marcellus | reverse complement strand
AATTAGTGACTAGTATAACTAATTTTGCTGTTCTGGCTAAAATTATTCAAAGAATAAGCAATTACCGCAAAATTCATTCAATTCCTTAGTAAAAATTCAATAAGTTTTAACCGCTCTCTAGGTTTTTAAATAATTAATTTAAAAGCAATTCATGCAAAAATAACTGTTTTTATTTTAAAAATCCTTACTGTCCGTTATATGAAAGTGTTTAAATATCTACATAAAATTAATAAGCACACCTTAGCAATTAAATCAAGCGAAAAGGGTGCGAAAATCTGATTTCAATAAATCAAAAGTCGAGGAGGACCTCCGCAGTGGACCACACACGTCGGGGCACGCGCTTCGAATGCTGCCGACTTTTTACTCTTGCCGCTTAGTGTTCGTCGTATGCGCTCGGCCGTTTTCGGCGCCCGATCGGAAGGCAATCTCGCCGACATCAAATCCGACCGACTGCGCCTGCGCGTCGTTCAGTTAGGAACTTGAATTTTATTTTAATAAGATTCCAATTTGTCAATTAGAGGGCAACGCATGAGCCGAACTGGTTTGACTTCTTTACACCTTGTATCTTTATAAGTTAATGTTCACTTATGAGAATATTTTAAAGGGCAAATACTTAAAAGAGCAGGTACGAGTGTTTATGGTTTATACGATTTTTTAAAATAATTTTTGTCAAGAGACTAGCTTTTACTAAATCTAGCACCAATTTCAGTCCCTACCGATAAGTTTATTATTAAAAATTTTAGAATTGTTTTCATTATTAAAAGCTTTATTTGTAAACTAAGCCTTACGTGGATTGCGTGGTTTTGGATTTTGATTAATTTTGTTGTTTTTCTCGAATAAAAAACCCTACCTAAAATACATGTGCCAAAAAACGTACGGATTTGTTGATTTGATGCTGCGTGATGTTTCAAACCAACAAAAACATCTTTATATTTATTATAGTTGTAAACATGTACTGTAATTTCAGTAATTTTTTTTTCAATTATAACAATACCAGAGGGTGACGAAGACTTATACTATGAGTGTCATAACCCATTACTAAGAGAGAAATAAATTTAAGGAGTATAAGTTTTGTAACAGTTGTGCGTAACCGTAGATAAAGTGTTAGAAATTTGAACAAACTTGCTATTCGATGTCTCCCCGTGATCGCCGTCCACTACTTGTCAGGGCGACATGCAGCCGGATGAATTTGTATGTACTGACTTGAGAGCTTTAGGGCAGAGTAAACAGTTTAAAACACTACAGACCGTTCGTATTGGTTCAGCACTCTCCTCCATTAGCCTCCGCCGACACCTCTGCCGCCCTTTTGTCGAAAATATTGTTTGCTCTTATGCACACCGACGGAGGTGCCGGCGCGACACTCGCCCACCACTTGGTACAGTTTACTTTAGCTGCCTTTAAGCGGCTTGACAGATCACTAGTGCTATTTTACACGATCGAACCCGGTGACAGTTGAGGATTGGCCTTTTAGTTATGACGCCGCACCCACTGACATATATTTTTAGCTTAGGTATTTTAAATTAGCGCTTTCATTCTTCTTTGAGATGGATGGTTCTCCTCAATAGTCCCTCACGCGGAATCTGCAAAAGGATCGTACCATTACCAAATGTCTCTTATTTGGTTACCGTTAATGTTAAGTATTTTAAATTATTTTTATCATTTGATATTCTTAATGCCGATTGATTTATTTTATATAGATGCGTACAGTGCGTAAGGATTGGCACTATTGCCCAATCAGTTCTGAAGTCTAGTAACATGTGAGTGTGTTCAAAAGTAGATATGTTTTTGCTGCGTTCACGACCCTCGGGTATCGTCAGGGTGAATAGTCAAACTAATGTTTGACTATTTTAGTGTAGTGAAGGAATTCGCCAGTTTCAGATTAAAAACATAATCCAGAATATGTATATATAAATATAAGTACTACAATTTTGCAAAATACGATTACAAGAGAACAAGAGTAAATTTAATTTATATTACTTTTGTGAATGAGCGTAACCAGTGATGTCATCAAGTCTGGAATCCGCTTTTCGTTGGCTTAGTTTACTACGTGTGAATGATGGGTATTGTTCTTTCGGACACTTGCTTAGTGGTTCGCCGCTATCAGTGTGGCGCCGGTGTTTGCGTGAAAACTAAAAGGATGCAATAAACTTTGCCATTTATAACTCATTGTTAAGTCACTTCCTCCCTTTTCATTTATAATTACTCATCATTAACACGTAGCTCGTGTGTAAAATATTAGGGATTTCACGCGACATTTGATACGTACGTTTGACGCGGAGTAAAAAAGACATTTGTCGGTTTCCGAACTGTCTAGGCTAGTGTTAAAAAAATGCAACATAATCTTATCGGGCATGCTATGTATTGTAGATTCCCGGGCTCAATTCATTCATGTTTTTTTTTTTTCACCTTCTGTATGTATTACCTATTCTTGTATAGTCGAGCAACTTCCGAGTATTAACGATAAGGGTGACTTAAGAACTATTGTTCTGTTCTTCGACTTAGCCTCGTTACCCTTAACATTTCACTTGTACGTTATATCCTCCGTTGTTTTCGAACGATAGATTTGAAGAAAAAATGTACGGAAAATGATAATGCGATTCATTTTACAACACTATGCAACGGTACGAGTAAGATATCGTCTTGGGCTATTCTGTGACTGAATTTTAAAACTTTGCAATTCGTGTGTGACGTCCCGGCCGATTCATTATTTTAAATCTCTATTGGGGGGCTCTATGGGTCATATTTGAAGCAAACGATATATAAAAAAAATGTATAGAATATCAAGATTAATTTCAAAACATTCTGCAAAAATAACATATTGTAGTCTTGCATTTTTTGTCACCGTATTCTTACTGTCATAATAATTAAACCAATTTTTGAAATGTTTGCTGAATGCAATTATTTAACATTGATGACGAAATAATTACCTCTATGGTAACTACTTACTATATATACAACTAGCCTGATGGTGGAATCTGAGGTTGGTTCCGACGTTCTATTTCTTTTATTATAATAGCATATTTTATTATTGTTATATATATATAACCTGCCCTGTGATATAACAAATTATGCAGGTGTATCATATGGCAGGCTTGACGTGAAGTAGTATTTAAACATTTATATTGATTATTTATAGATTCGCATAGTAAATCGCACATAGCTGCTAGTATTGTAGCTTATGAGAGGTCACTGGATATCAGGATCACGCCAGCTCGTTTGCGATGTTCCTGATAATTTGTTTGATAATTTTAGCAAATTAACTCAATCCAACTTGTAAGGTTCTCTTCTACCAATCATTTAGGTCTAATGAATTGGTTAAAATTTACGTAACCAAAGTTACAAAGCTAGTGTTGACATGATGTGCGATGTGACGCAATGACCGATTTGCTCATATTTTGATGAGTTTGCGCAAGTGAAGACCGATTGTTGTGGTTTCCGACATATTGTTTCGCCCAAGAGCGAACTCCGCAAGGCTAGATATTGCGTTGTTAACAACTGTTCTAGTTAAATCCGTTTTTTTTTTGCCGTGAAAAGAATCTCATATTTATGTAAAAGTTGCCGTACACCGAAATTCAAATTGACTACTAATACATTTTACTAATGTACTACTGAAAAAATGGACTTTTTAAAATTAAGCTTTTTTCCGGATTTCATGTATTTTTTTCCCGTATCCGTCACGTGACCATGAACGCTGTTAAAAGTATTAAGACCAACTCGCATTTATGATATAAGTAGGGATATTTATAATATTAGGAGAAATTATTTACCCTTATTAATGCCAGTAAGACATGTTTAACGCATAACATCGTGACAAACCTCCAGGTACCATCCATACCATCTGGATGGCTGGCGATGCACAACCGTGCGCTTCTCCCGGAATTTTTTCCCACGCACTACTAACTTGTGGAATCAGTTATCGCCAGCGGTATTTCCGAACCGATACGACATTGGGTCCTTCAAGAAGAAAGCATACTCCCATCTTAAAGGCCGGCAACGCATTGGCGGCCTTCGCTTACCAACAGGTGAACCGCTTGTTCTTAATCCCGATAAAAAAATGTACCGATCATCGTACTTATGTTTTTAAAATTATTTCAACTTTCTTCTATATGTGGTAAGTAAGAATAATTCCTTATGAAACACACTAAAACTTTGGCCGTTAAATATGAATAAAAATTTGTATTAACCATGTATAGCCATTTAATCACAGCACTGTAGTGAATCAATTTTATGTAGTCTACCCAGGGATCCACGTTATAGTCAGTTTCTATGTTCTACCGGTGGTATGGCACAGGATTACTGCATTAGTGTTGCGCCGTAGATTTACTGGAAAAACTTTCATAGGCGGACTCGTTTGTTTGTTAAACTAGTGTGGTTACTAGAAAATGCGATTTCGAAATTACTTTTTATAAGTGTATTTTTATATTATACACCTCTTTTCAGCGGAGCCTTACGAATACATCCAGCATGATATGCGATATGAAGCGTTTTAAAAACATGTATACATTTTCAGTACTTCGGAGGTGGCGTATGAATGCGGAAGTGAAACAAAACATGAATCCCTGTGACTTACGAGCTGATTATGCGACCCATGCATTTTATTGTACTAGCATAGACGTCGCATTGCGTACAAATTATCCGAAACGGGCAGTCTCTGTTATGTAAATGCGCTATAAATTTCCCTCCAAAGCATCCTTTTTCTAGGTCAGAGTTGAAAGGGAAGCCGTCGCGTTGTTTCAACGTCGAGAGTAAATTAAGTAATGGGTATCTTGACCCTACGTCGTCTCGCTGCACGGATAGTTTTAAAAAGACTTTGTTTTTGCATCTCGCCATGCACTTTTAGTTGATAGAGATGATTACCACTTATCTTATCGACGGATGGTGAAAACGTAATGATCTCTTGTGTTTATAAATATTTATCGGTGAACAAAATTATTAACAAGATTTTTAATCATTTATTTTTGTTTTGTATATTAAAAAGAAAATTGTCTAGCCTACCTGTAATAATTTCCAGTCTCGTATACTGTATATTATCCAGTATAACAAAAATATCCATTGTAGAAACAGTTCTAAAATTTATTTGCGTGATGTTCTTTCCGACATCTCATTTTTCTCAGAAAATATTGTTCCAAAATATACAATGTCTAAAAATTTACTCTTTTTAAAATAATGATATTCATGAGATAATTTAGAGGATTTGGCACAGCGCAGAGAGAGAGTCACGAATTTCGCTATAAAGCAACTGAAATTATTAAGAGATAAAATAGGGCGGCAAGTGTAACTGATATAAGATTATGAAATAATGTATATCCTATTTAATTTTATCTCATAAGTCATTAATTTAATAAAGCTTTAATTATTAAATTAATGACTGTTATAATTTCAGAGAAACTTATTAATGGATCTATTATATACATGAATAAATACAGATTTTCTATAATTATAGTTTTTGTCACTAAAATACTTTCAGTATCATGACTGACCTAAGGAACGATTTCATTAGCAGAAAATCTAAATTCCGATAAGACAAGATAATTAAATAAAGGCATGTTTTTGTTAACTTTAACCTCGAATCTTCTCCGAACAGCACAATTTTAAAATGGAATTTAATGTAATATTATTTATTTGTTCGATTAGAGTTCCATTTTCAAATGTATTCTTAATTTATATTTATATTTTTTTATTGCTACTAAGAGGATATAAATTAAGGATTGTCGGCAGCTCAAAAATTCCTATATAGGGTCTCGTGACCAAACGCGTTGAAGTCCTAATTGTGTTTTGACATAAATGTCGGTTAAGAAAAAAAGTCTTGTAAACATTTAGTGGGGTACGTAAATACCACTGTAACGTAAATTCAATTTCCTGTTATTTTTTACAAACTTCTGGTTACTAATAGTCGATAATGTGTCGCTACTCTTAATTCGTCTTGCATTATTTCGCTTGCACCTACCATTTGCCTCGCTTTTATTTTTTTCGCAAATTTCAGTGCAAATATTTAACCTTTCGGATATGCAGAAATACATTGCATGTTTAAGGTCTAAAAATATTTTAAAAAGAGTTGTTGTTCATGGACAGGTACTACTGTCAATGAATTGATGACATTACTCAGTCAGTCTCGACATAGATTAAAATATTTTGTATGACAATCCAGGCATGGTTTTACCCGAAGGTAGCCGATTGACAGCCGGTAGCTCATGAATGTAATTTTCAGTGCGGTCGATCTTTAGCCAAAATCGAACCTGTGGCTGGAAATAGACTTTTTTGGATAAAACTAGACGTGGCAGCACTCTCTCACTCTATAGTACTGGAGTAGGGTAAACTCTGGAATTTTTATATTGTGTGATTTATGTCTAATTTTTTTATAGATATTATGGAGAAACAAGAAGATCACAAAAAAATAGAAAATGCAATAAAGCGACGCTGAGAACCGCATTCGAATGTATTAGAAAAAAATATGACTGTTTACCGCGCATCTAAAGAATTTGGTATTCCATGGACTAAACTCAAAGATAATGTTCGCCGTGCGTAAGGAGAAACAGATAGAGGAATCGAAACTCAATTCATTATGTCTAAAATTGGAAGACCATTTTCACTACCGGTTTTTTATATAATTGAAATGCAGGAGCTCGGGTTTGGCCTGGCAGTGAATCAAATTCGAAAAATTGCCTTTTCGTTGGCAGAAGCAAAAAATCATAAACATTGCTTTAGCTCAGACAAAGGTTCTGCTGGTTGGAAATGGTGGGCCAGTTTTAAACAGCGTTATGGCTTATCCTTGCGAACACCTGATTTGCTGGTCGAGCAAGTTGTTCCAATCCTGCTATCCTAGCTGACTTTTATTAAACGTTAGAGAAGACCCTGATTGTACTCAATCGTACTCGATTTGTTACAATCTCCGGATAAGATATGGAATTGCGACGAGACAGGCTTAATGTTCGTTAATAAACCTTCCAAAATAGTATCAAAAATCGGAAAACAGTGTGTTTATAACCGTACATACGCTGAAAAAGGTAGCATCTCTACGGTACTAGCTGCCATAAATGCTTCTGGATATTTTCTACCACCGATGACGATACGAAATATACCACAACTAAGTTCTGGTTCTCTTCCAAATAGCTTGACACAACTTTCTACAAAAGGTTGGATCAATGCGGTTCTGTTTATGGAATGGCTGGAATTTTTCTCCAAAAACATTCCTCCAGCATGGCCGATTTTGCTCATAATGGATTCACATGTCAGCCACGTTACCCCAAATGTTTTAGCTTATGCTCAATCTAACAAGATCATATTATTCACAATGCCTGCACATACAAGTTACATCCTACAACCACTTGACGTCGGAGTCTTTCGGCTGCTTAAAGCAAGATATACCAAAAGGAAGCCAACAACAAATTTTCATGTGTGACGCTTGCAGTGTGACAGATAGTGATGATCATGATCAATAGATTTAAATGTACATAGTTGGGTTTGGACTCTTAAAATTATTATTACTTGTGTTGCACATTTATTCAATTAATCTGAAAACGCCGAGCCATAACAAAAAAGAATATCGTGAAATATTTAATTTTATAATCATAATTTTTTTTTCCAATTTCGTGATATAAAAAAATCAAAAGCTCATGCAATTTTGTGATAACGTAATTAGCTGAGTATGTATCACGGACTTAAAGTGATTATCACAAAATTGTCAAGTCTAAAACTAATAATCCTAATTCAGTTTAATATCCTAATTATTGTGAATAAAAGCCTGATTCATATTCCTAATTAAAATAAATAAGAAGATTTTACTAAAATATCGAAGTTTTATTACACATTTTGTTTTATCACGAAATTGGATGAGTCCACCCTACTCGTATGTACCACTGTTGGGCACAGACCTCTGTACAGAGGGTATAAGGGCAAAGACCGCCACGCGGCCCCAGTGCATTGGCGGACTTCACGTATCTAAGAATATATTCAATTTTCCTTACGATGTTTTCCTTCACCGTTTAGCCCGTGGTAAATCAGCACTTAAAATTGTTAATTACGAATTAACAAGTTCAAACCCAGTTTGAACTGAGGTTGCTCGAGTATATTGGATTAAAAGCAAGCGCCTGGACACTGAGCTATCACGGCTCGAGAAATGCAAACAATACAATTTATTTTACTATAAGAGTGTATTCAGTTAGTAGTTATATTTATAAGCAATATCGCTTAAGTTTACATTGTGCATCGTAACATTCGTGCATCTTTTATTTTTTCATAATTCATAATGTTATCTACACCCTAGGTTTGGCCAATGGCTTCCCTTGCGATAAAATATTTGTATTTATTCGGCTGCAGGGATACTTACGAATCTATAACATGCGACAAACTCCGGGTTCTATTCCTATGCGGGTCCAAAATCTATGTGATCCACAAATAATTTTCGCCAGTCTCTGTCAATCTATGTCCCTTTATTTACGTTGGTCAAAACATAATTTCAATTATTTATTGAATGCAAGGGCACAACGCAAAATAAAAAAAGGGTGCCATTCTTGTTTGAATACTCTAAACTTATAGTTAAAGTAATTTTTAATAATAAAAAAATGTTAAAATAAACATATCAAATATTATGTGGTTGAAAATACGTATCTGCGAGGTTCTTCGTTAGTACTAGCTACAAGACTTGTATGTTGCTGAAAATTAAATTTCGTACCGGATCGATATTCTCTACGAGGCTCCGCCTGCTAATTACCTGAGGTAGGCACCCGATGCCTTCTACATTATTTAGGTTATACCGTGAACACCTGCGACTAATTTCACCTCTCGGATTACACCTACCATATCTGAAATTTCCTTTAATATTTGTTATCATATAATCTCCCGAGACAGTATTACCTAGTCCAGGAAAAATCAATCCTCAGAATAGAATACCATCAAAATCGCAGGAAAATGTAGATAGACCCAACTCAAACACATCTAAGATAGTAAGTACATTTATTTTTTTTAGTGACCGCGAAATTAATAATATAAGAAATTAACATGACATAATCTATCAATGTATGTCAAAAGTCAAAGTCAAAATTCTTTATTCAAAATTGGATTGGTTTACAATCACTTTTTGACGTCTAATGAATCTACTACGTGTTCGGAAAAAAATGCCTCAGTCCTGAGAAGAAACTCAGTAAGGATTTGAAGTTAAATGTGTATGAGGCATTTTAACCCAGACCATCTTATTCTTAATCTTGCGAGCCTTACTGCAGGAAAACCTGATTTTTCATAAAGCTTGATGACAGCAACAACAACAACCGAATTAGATCGAAACAGTTTTACGACTATTAAATTGTTAACGTTCAAAAGGTGTTTGCAATGACAAAAGTACTACTGGCTGGGTGGTGTTACCACCCCCATGGGAACCGATGCAGCCGTCACTGCCTCTAGGCGGGCAAATCAACTGCAGTGCGTTCACCGTTCAACGGCCTTGTATGCGGTGTTTACTTTATAGCCTTCGAAATCTTACATATGTAATGGAAAAAACGTCAAACGAAAACGTTGTTGTGAACTCGTCCTCATATATATAAGCGGAAGTGCGATAGCATATTTATTTAAATATACATAAGTTCTCAGAGCTGTTATAAAATTGACAAAAATAAACTCTTTCGTCTATTTTTTTCGGCGGGAGAATGTATGTATAGAAGAATTTTTCGAGGATTTTCCGTTTAATCTACAATCGATTCCCTTCCATTATATTGTGCTATTTTCATAGTTGTTTTAATATAAATTTGTAATGTAACGTCGTGGGGCCTGATGAGGGAGACACACCGCGGCGCTGCACCCACTCTGTCCCACCGCCTCTTTCGCATTCGCTGCAATATTTCCCATCATTATCCGGAACTCTGTTACCTACTACTAAATAATTAGTATGACGGCGCACCGCCTAAGTTCCTTTTTTCATATGGCGTTTACCACGGTGCATTGCTATCTGCATGGTTCACTATTTTATTTCTTTCTATAAGAGATATATTCTTAATCGCTAGGTATAGCATTGGCGAACAAGATTCAGAGTAGGGAATAGTAGCCTCTGTTTTAAAGGAGAGCTGTAATAACGGTTAAATTTTAATAAATTTAATACTTCGGAAGTTCATCATTAAATATTTTCAACTATTTGTTGAGATCTCACCTTTATGTCCGACTTACAATAGCTTTGGTACTGGTAATCAAGAGAAATATACGACGAATAGTTCTACTCTTTGTACTGTGTCCCGTCGGATGATGATGACGACGATGACGATTTAAATGATCGCTAACATATAACAGGTTGTAGGTCACAACAGAGTTTTGAATTTCGAATAAGGTAATCAAACAAATTAAAAATTACCTGTTAGTGATATCCATAAGCATCAACCTATAAATATGCTGGTTTTAAATTTTGTACTTAGATTACAACGCGTAGAAATAAATACCTTAATTAATACATGAGACCGTCAAAACATCATCATCAAATGCTTACATAAGACCAAGAAATATCGTGTATTTAGGAAAATTGTCAACTTAACTACGAACCGTAAACTACCCGTCGTTCTGATAAATCTTCACATAGCATAAAATGAAGTCGCTTCCGCTGTCTGTTCGCTTATATCTTTTAAACTATTTAACGGATTTTAATTCAGTTTTCAGCAATAGATAGAGTGATTCGAGAGGAAGGTTTATATGTATAATACATGTGTATTATGGTACAGAAAAGCCGAAAAATACAAAGCGGCTGGCGGGCCGTACGTTTCTTTTTTAATCGTTCTAAATCGAACGAAATTATATAAAAAAGATTTCTAGACGGAGTTTAATCAAAACCGTGTAAAAACAGAATTAGGTGTTTTGATACAGACAGACGGAACGACATGGGCTACACTACCCAAAGCGAAATAAAATTCGAGAATGGAGACTATCGAAAAACAAAACAGAACCACGCCAACGGAATTACAAGCGATACGTAAGCCTTCATAATACACAGAGCACTAACCACTACACCAATGGGCCAGTTACGGTAGGAAGAGTTCGCCTCCGAGCACGGCGAAACAATCACACCACTTCCACTAGATCCACCCAGGTCCCGGGGCGGTTCTCACCGGCTCCCGCTCCGCTTGCCAATCAACAATCGGCGACAGCCGCGGCCCAGGTCCGTGTACCGGACCCCGACTGTCCGTAGCCGACAATCTCTCAATTTTAACTAACATTAAAAATAAAATTTTGACACAACACGCATGTCCTCATGCGTGACCTCGCAGGACGTGGTCTATCCAATTCGTGGAAGCTAGCATTT
>DWHQ01001223.1:0-11273 GCA_018247955.1 Eurytides marcellus marcellus | reverse complement strand
CGAATTCGGTGATCCGATGAAGCTTTATAGAGCCGCATAGGCTAAAAGTATCAACGTCAGTCAAGATAAGATAAGATGAATTTGAATGCGTACTCTAATAGATTTATTTATGCGAAAACTTGTAAATGGTGTATAGTCAAATGGTAAGTAAACTAAAATTATTGTTATTACACTGTATGTTTTCCAAATAAAATAAAATAAATAACACAAAACCTTAGAATAAATAGTTATTATTTTGTTTGTCGGTTGAACTTTATGCCAAGTGTTAAAGATACATTTCAACGATAATGGAAAATAAGAAAAGAAATGTTGTTCAATTTAGTAGAAGTAAGCGGAGAAAAAGACAGATTTAGCGATTATGTTAATTGCTATTTAAATAAACGCTACGACAATATATTTATATGAGTACAAACATAATGACGCGCTCAATTTAACAGTGAAGCTATGCTGAAATTCGCAGAGAGACTTAAAATTAAGAAGATTCTGATTTTAACACTGTATGATTGTATGAAGCTAACTGTAATCTTATACAGTTGAGTCAAAGTCTGCAGTCTGCAGTCTGCATTCTGCATTTCATTGTGAGTTAATCCTTAATTTACCCATCATAAAAATCGTTTTAAAAGTCTACTTTTTTAAATTATAAGACAAGTTACTTTTATTCAAGAGAAGCCACAGTACATTTCAAAAATATTACTTTTGAATAAAAGTAAACACTTTCTACTCGATAAAAATAAAACGCCACGGCTAATATAAAGGACAAGACAAAGGTCGTATTACATTTATAATTTTTGATAGATTGCCGATGAGAAACTGTAGGCAACTTTTGAAATATAAAAATACGTAAGCTCTTTGAAGATTAAAACGGAAAAATGGCCCATCGCTTTTACTTTAATAGTGGAGAAAATCTTTCTTTTCAATTTGTTACATTATGATTTTCAATATAGAAATATTATTCTATATTGAAACATCAATCTATTATATAATATAAAATACAAATCAAATAGTTTTAAATTCACAGCATTCGGCTCCACTCTTTTAAACATTATGGGGCAGGTTACAGAACTGACAAAGCGCCTCAAACGATTTACGATTATTGATATTTGTTGAAAGGCAGTTGCGAATAATGTTATCTTGACCGATTTCGACCACGGCGACCGATCTACAAGAGATAAGCCAACTGCGCATATATTATGGTTCACAAGCTTTTGCGCATACACAGGTGTTAACCGTACCGGACCCCGGACCTCGACTGTCCGTAGCCGACAATCTCTCGATTTTAAATTTAATTTAAATTTAAATTTTGACACAACGCGCATGTCTTCATGCGTGACCCCGCAGAACGTGGGGTCTATCCAATTCGTGGAAACTAGCATTTTCACGAATTCGGTGATCCGATGAAGCTTTATAAGGCCGCATAGGCTAAAAGCATCAACGTCAGTCAAGATAAGATAAGATCTAAGTTTTTTTTATAGAGTTCCTACCAACTCTTTTCGCAAAGTCCGCGTGTGATGGAATCGCTGTATTGGCAATTATTCTATCACTTTGCAATAATCTGTAAGTATTGATTAAATTCACACACTAAAATGTAACATTGTTAATTTCCCTTTATTTTGCGAATCAAAATTTATCCATTTTGAGTTTTGAAAAATCGATATATGTAAATTAATTATTCTATGATGATGGGTATCAATTTCTAAGATGAAAGGCATTAAAGTTAAGCCCAACAGTAAGTTTATGTTTGCCTATTCCCACAGGAACAGCAGGAACAGCGTGAGAAGGATGTAATTTATTTATATTTAGAAACCTTGCAAATTTCAACGATGTTATTGATCGTTGTACTAACCATGGTTTTGAGAAAAAATAAATCATGTTTTCTATCCTAATATTTCATGAAAGGATATTGTAAAAATAGAAACTCGATAGAAGTGGAATTTAGAAACGGTCCTAAACTCTTCAACTGCGCACACCACGCGAGAACATTTAGATTGTTATTTCTTTTAATACCTGAATATCCTTTCTAAGATGCAATATTTTTTTACACCTACGTGTGAGATAGGCTTTTGTACATATACATGTCAGCTATTTGGATTTTGAGTACAGGTTTAGTTTTGTGTATGTTATATGTAAAACACGACATAGGTTTTCATCTAAATTTTACGAATTCATGAAAAGGAATTGTTATACCTACTTGGTAAAAAAACAAACAAACTTCTTCTGTTAATACGAGAATAATATAAAAGTTGCGGTTACTTACTACAAGCATCCTGTTTTGTATACTATATTCTATAAACCTAATTAAACCAAGTGATCAGGACGCCATGAAACACTTTATCTAAATATTTGATAGATAAAATAAATGTTTTATTATTATTATTATAAAGACAATAAATTAAAATAAAAATTATTTTACCTATTTCACTTTATTAACTTTTTAACATAGTCATTCTTCGGCTCTGATATAATATTTCTACTCCAATGACTACAAGTGCGCGCGTACTTGGTATGGACAACGTATCTTAGCCTTGGGGGATATATTGCACAAAGCACAGGTGACAGACCATCCAATATCACGCTTTGATCTCTCTTGGTTTGATTGAAACATACCTTACGCCCCGTCCGTCTTTTGGCTATTTTGTTTGAGCGAAACAGACATTTTATAAAATCGAATTGCTATCCGTAAATCAGTGCGACAAAGGTACTTAAATAAACGTATAAATTACTCATACGTCTCTTATTTCTGTTATATTTCATGATCGTAATAATACAATGCATTATAAATAAAGTATCAGTAATATTCTAAGTAATTGTATTACCAGAAGCATATTTTTTATATATATGTTTAGAGTCCATTATTTAAATCATATTTTTTTGGTCCGCAGTATTTAATAATTATGCCATAGAAGATTCTGACGAGAAAAAAAAGATGATTTTATTTTTATTTTTTTATTTCATTAAGGGAGACATACAGTTATATTAATACTAATAATAATATGTAAGGTATATATAAAACAAAAACCAATTATGTCTTCACAGTTAATAAATACAGACTAAGATAAATAGCAGACAGTGAATAGCAGGATTGGAAAACCTTAGAAATAGATGCTCGCCCATGATCGTTATATGCACGTAGTAATAATAAAGATATACCGTATACAATGATACCGTATAAGGAATTTTAGGTCTAGACACGAGCTATGAGGCTGTAGAGACTTTCTACTCAAGCCGACTCAGTACCTCAACACTTTTATCCCACTTGATTTAAGCCCACGCAAGCGCTAACAGAATGCAGACGCAAAAATTTCCCGGTGTAACTTTCTAGGAACGGTACTAAGCTTAGCTTGAAGTGGTTTTGAGCATGTGCAAGATTACATTCAATGCACGTTGTAATACAGACAGTATATTTTTTTTTATAAAAACCGTAACAACAGAGTTTCTTCGAAGTAACTTAAAATAATAAGAATTTAATTGTAAGCGGACTAAGAACTTACAATTCATACAAATTAAATTATCTTTGTCGTAAGGGCTTGCCGTCAATCTAATTAAATTATATTATTTAACACATCAAATTATTAAGACCATATATCCAAAACGGAAAAAACAATACTTGCAATTTCAGAATATCGCAACATCAGTTTTATTGATGTAATATTTGCAACGCGCCAATATTATCGTGAATATCGTCAGCTGTTGTCTTCGATCGACCACGAACACATTAGTTGAATTGCATGGAACCTCTTTGCTTTACTTTGGAATTTCAAATGAGATATAATTTTTTTAACAGTTCTACAAAAGAGTACAAATCTTCAAATCAATACAGTGACAACTTTTACACGATAATGTTATTGTTTTTGACAAATGCTTTTCAAAAAAATTCAAATTTAAAAAAACAAAGACCTCATTTATTACTTACAAATATTCCTGCATAAGTGAAATGAAACATCTTTAATTAAGATGAGGAATGAAAATGCATTTTTACAGGCTTATTTGATCTACCAACCAACTCTTGTCCGTAGAGGTTTATGTTCCTCGTATTTTTATAGTCCGTGTCACATAGCAACGTTTGACACGACGTAGACAGCGCACAGGGTGTCATAAAATATTCCTCTATAACGGACAGGTTTGACTCTTGGTTCTTTGTTTAATCATAATAGTAGAAGTTTGGAAATCGCTTGCAAGCTCTTTTTTGTGCAAGCTGATATGCGGTGTTACATATTTCGCGCCTATTTGTAACTCACTGGATTACGGTAAATAACTATTTCATTACACGTAATTATTACATATCCTATATCCGCATGAGCACAACCCAAACTAGTGGGCAACTATGCTGAGACTTTAGATCTGGTATAAAACCGTGGCGCTTAAAAATATTAATCGCGTAAATTTTAGGAGCAAAATAAAATTAAAATTCCAAAAAACAATAAACTGTTACTTTTATGGAAAATCTAGACTACAAAGGATATCCCGTACGTACCGTGAATGGTCAAATGATTTCTAAATTAGTCAACACCTTTTACTTCATTCATTCCACCGGCCACCTCACTCACCGGGCTAAATGCGGAAGCACAAACACTTCCACTTTACGCCGATTTTCTGTGAGATCGTGGTCCTTATCCGGGTCGAACCAGCACGTTCAGCAGCGGGAGCAGCAGCGTGGCTCCACAACCGTAAAAATAATAAATAAATATCAAAGAACATCTCACATACGGCCATCTGATCCCAAACAGCTGCACTATTATCCTCTACAGCCTGTCCTATAATCAGAAGAGTGGAAATTTAGATACTTATATAGATAGTTAACATCCAGACACAGACCAAATACTTTTGCTACCATGTTATGGATTTCATTTTACATTTTTAATTGTTTACGTTGATAAAATATAAAGTATGCTATTTTATCTTAATGATATCTAACGTGAAAAAATTAACAAGCATGCCTTAACTTCTCTTATCAATTTTCAAACGCGGTAACTACATGTTTTATTTGACATCCTCGCCACAAGGCAGTTGTTTGACCTACGCCAGTTAATTAAAATGAGAAAGCACTGCACGTCAACGAAAACTAACTTGATGTAAAGTTAACATTACGCTGACAAGTTGCATATGTAGTTACTCTGAACAACATACTCGGAGTAAGAAGTATAAACCGCGGAACAAATAAGAAAAAAGTCAACAATATGATATGACTATTAATTCTAACTTAAACGTCATATTGTTTACATTTTTGGTGTCCGTTCCAGAAAATTATTGTCCTAACTATACGTTGATAACATTCTATAGTTATATATAAATAACAGGAAACGTGTACAACATATATCCATTTTGGAATATTATACGCTATTGTGAGCAAAATTACCTACTTATTGACTATTCATTACTAACTTCATCACTTCATCTTTTAACTTTCACAATCATTATCACGTTCCTAGACGTATAAGATACTCGACGGCAAGGAAACGATCTCGCTTCTATGAGAAACTTCAAAGTATGTACTTAGTGGTAAGTTCTGCTGTTTGCACTTTTACCGGAGCTTACCTAAACTAACATGCATTTTAAAACAGAATATTGCTTATGAAATGTTCGATAAAAATTAAGGTATAAAAAAATCCTAAAGAATAATGAATGAAATTCTAATATTAAAAGACATAAAATAAATGAATACTATAATAATTATTACTTTAACATTATTATAACCTTAAGCTTGTTTAGTCCTAAATTAACTTTTATATGACAATATTTCTGTTTACTACACATACTGTCCTCGCCAAATACAAACGGCTGAGATTATCTTTCGTCGTATTCACATCACATCACATCACGTTCATTAGATATTGGAAATTTTAATGCAATATACCTTTTCATGTATTTAATTACTTAAAGACCTTGCAATTCTTAAAACACTAGTGATAGAACTTGCATTGCTAGTTATTCTATAGCCAAGTAGTGAAGTGCAAGTAATATTATATTTTCTTTGAAAGGCGATAATTACAGAAATTTTTTTGAGCTTGATAAGGATAATGATATCAGGAGTCATCAGAAACACAGTTGCCTTATCCCAAACTAGGCGGAGTAATACTTATGCTTTTTTCTTGGGTGGTAACCTTACTCTCGACCTTTATTTTTGCAGTCTGGAAAACTAACCACTATACCAACGGGCCAATCAAAATTAAAACGGGATATACAATCTCATATCACTACGAACGAGTTACGTTCAGTTTTTGATACTGCGCGTTGCACTAAGTTGTAATGGTATCGTATCACTTAATTTAAGTCATAATTTTTTGTCAAATTATTAACTAAATAACCATAAGTGTTTCTTAAAAAATTTGGTTAATATACGCTAATGATTAAACCCGATAATTATAAGATTTTACCTTCATAGACTATGCATGCCTTTTCTATTCGTAAGCCTTAACGACGCACATGTAACAAATTATAATGATGTAAAAATTTCGAAAATAACGCTTTCTGCCAGCGCTACTATAGAAATATAATAGAAAAAGTAAACATCCCGAAACAAAAAAAAAACAATCTGAGATAATACTTAGTTGTATAATCACTGTCATTAATCATCGTTTAATCACTGTCATCAAAACTACAGTGCTAACATAAGATTTCATTAAACTTTCTGTTGTGGCCTTTATTTTTATTAATATAGTAGAAGTTATACAGATATAAACAATTTTAGTTAAAATCCATGACCCTTTTCCTTGTCCTTAAGTTGCGAATTTTTTGTTCTTGCAATTTTATCTGCACTCAGCGTCGGCAGAATTTCAACGCCCTTAATTTAGAAAAATTAACTGTGAAATTTCGCTACGAAGTAGATTAATTTTTTTTTGTTACTAAGCAAAGTCTTTCTTAGGCGTTCTTGTAGCAAAAAATAAGTTAAGTTTGTTTTTTTTTACCTTTTGCTAAACGGTAAAGACTATATTTTTATATTGATTTTAAGATACGTTAAGCAAAGAAGAAGAAAGATACGTTAGCAAAAAAGTTATAATATTATACGTATTTTACATACGTTATGGTTACGTATTATTGTAAAATGAACACCGAATACAGACGTTTATAGAATTCATATATAGCCTGCCTGTTATTTATATTTAACGAAAGAAAATAAATATATCATAATATCGCGTCAACTTATATATTAACTATTAATGTTTCTAAAATTTAAAAAGTGAGTGAATTGATACAGAAAATAGTTCCGGTGGTTTGGTTCTACCAGTTGATATTAAAAGATAAAATATCTAACATTTTAATATGTCATAATTTTAAACATAACATTACTTGTGTTATGTTAGAGGTTTAAGTAATTTGTTTAAAATTTGTAAATACTATTTGTTAGACTATTTTTTGAAATGGATTTAATGCTATTGAATTAAATTCTTTTATTGAAAGTGCTTTTGAATCTATAATATATTCCTGAGAAAGCTTTGCCGTAAGGTGGTAATAAAATATAGTTGACAGGTTCAAAAAAGTGAACGGCACTTTCAAAAGTTCTAGTTTTACTTACATGTTGGGTTCATACACATGAATTTATGGGGGGACAGAGGGAGGAGGAGGGAATAAAAGAAAGGGGGAGAGGTGGTTCATCGGCCACCTCACTCACCGGATGAAACGCGGACGCAAAAACACTTTCACTTCTCCCCGATTTTCAGAGGTCGTGGTACTTATCCGGTTCGAGGCAACCCATCCAGCAGCAGTGATAGCTGCTGCTTGGCTCTACCTTCGTTAAAACTCCATTACCGATTGCAGCGGTAGAGCCAGATTAAAATAAACTAGGCAGTAAGTCTACTGCCGAGCAGTAAAGTGCAAGTATGTGTAAGTGTTTATGTTTTGAAGATGATATTTCTAGTAGCACTTTTCTTTTTTCATTCTCAGGAATGAGTACAGCTGGGCCAAGTAGAGTTACTAACATAATGCGGAATGGCACTGTAGCGCCATACTTATTTCGTTCGTAACGGTATATATAACTGCATACATAATATAACATTAAACAAACTCAAGATAAACTTACCTATCTTATCTTATTTTCACTGACGTTGTTGCTTTAGCCTATGCGGCTCTATAAAGCTTCATCGGATCACCGAATTCGTGGAAATGCTAGTTTCTACGAATTGGATAGACCCAACGTCCTGCGGGGTCACTGACACTTTGGGAATCACAAGAAAGTACTATAATTTATGATTTTTGGGACACAAAGAGCTTATCTTAATACATCCTTTATTTTCCGACCCTTTTATAATCGATATGTTATATTAGACAATAGATAACCTAGACCACTTTGGGAATCAATGATATAGATCATACTTGCAAAATTGTTCATGTCCGTAGATCTCGTTATGTTACTTTAACTAAAAATTGCAATTAAACTTAAGTATTAAATGTGTGCTTGACGTATTTATTTGTCCCTTTACCGGCGACAAAACAATTTTTTACGATATTTACAAAAAACCGCATTTTTTTGTAAATATTTTGATGACATGGCAATAGAGGCGCATAAAATTTATCATTTTTAGAGCCCTTTCTAGACGGTAATTTTTAAATTACATTTTGAACCGAATAAAGAAATATAATTTTTCTAACAATTAATATAAATTTTGAAACGAGATTTTAATAAAAAAATTAGCAAGATAGGCAAACAAATTGTTCACAAACTTGATTAATATTGAAATATGTTTAAAATTGTCGTTAAGGTTTTCTTTTTTCATGAAGGATTCACTCTGTTTTATCACTCCCAATATGGAAAAAGCGTATTTCTCAATCAAATTTGATTTGCAAAATACGTTGACATAGATTTCCTCAATTTCCGTGAAGCTGTAAGCAATGCTCGAGTTAAGTGTCTAGAATATTCTATCTCATGTACCTCAACCGCAAGACATTATTACAGTACATACGTGCGATATTACAGTACAGTTTGAAGAAACGGATAAATACCTAAATAAGAGATAAAAAACTTAAATAATAAATGATAAAGATGGCTATGAAGACAGAAACGGAGGGACAAGATGTTAAAGGAAATTTTTATAACAGAACGCGGAAATTTAAAAGCAAAAGAGGAAAATGATCGGAATATAATAATTGTGTAAGTTTAACGGACAGACATAATCAAGTAATCTTTCAATAAATGAATTGAAACGTGTCTAGAATTAATACGACTTATGTCACAAATTACTCACTTTATTGCAAATGATATTTTAAAATGTGCTATCTAGGCAGATATTTTACGTTTACAGGTAGCTGTAATACATATATACAATAGTTTGAAACGTCTGGAAATTAAATTTAAAATAAAACGCCATGAAATCCGTAAGAAGAATTATTTTTAAGTGTAAATAATTACACAAAGTCAGCGCAAGATCAAGAGGCTGGCATATTCCCATCACATCTTACATCAGATAGATTAATAGCATCGAGATTTACGTAACATAGATTTGTCTATGTGAATTTCAAACAGGGAATTTTCTTTAGACCCACCAGCAAAGATCCTCCTTATGATAAGCGATTACGCCCACTAACATTCGTAACAACCGTTATAAAATCTTATTCATATATGTATACAAATAAGTTAATAAAAATGCAATTGAATTGCCCACTTTTCCAAAAATGATCTCCTATTACATGGCTCTAACAGAAAAACTATAGACAACTTATAAAACATTGAATCCGCCCCGATCTTAAAGTCACTACAATTACCAGCTATACGAGGGCTGTTTGATAAGTTTTCTAAATGAATTGATATCACTGGCCGAAAATATATATACGGCCTTTGTAAGCCATTTTTAGAGGCAGGAAAATTAAAAAAAAAACGTCAAAAGCTTTTGTTTTTTTTTTTTAGTTTGACAGCGATTCGCGAACTTGTAATTGTTAAAATGGAATAAGAACAATATCGGGCTGTAATTCGATTCCTAATTTTGGAAGGAAAAACATTTGATGAAATAAAAATAAGAATGCATGGTTTTTACCGTGGCTGTGCACCTTCTATGACAACCATCAGATATTGGGTACAATGATACGTAAACTACGAAAATTACTACATTCCGGTTTGAAGGTTCGAATGACAAACGCAGTGCTTATCCAAGCTTCGTAGTGAACTTTTTCTCTTATTACTAAACGCTGATTTCTACAACACTATCTTGTATGTCGCTTACTGTAGGTTCGCACCAAAAACATTCAACATGAGAGAGTTTTGAAACACACGAAACATGTCTAAGAAACATATTTGGCATATTAATTGTGACAAAAACCATGCGCGACAGTACAAACGCGTCTCTGTACACTGTCACAAAACAGAGATTAAAACATGTTTCTTTGAATGTTTCGTCAGTGCAAACCCACAGTTACCAATACATTGGTATCTTCCCCATCCCGTCTCACGAGTAAGGAATACCTTGAACTGCTTGCAACAGCTGCTGACACCAACAAAGTTGACATCAATCACGAAGTCAAAGGAAATACGTAACCAAGCAATTTAATACGCATTTGCATACAACACATCGTATCGACATATCATTAAGTGTCGAGATACATTTCTTCGGCCGCACAATAACAGTACCGCGTTAACGACAAACAAATCGCGGCGGAGCCTACTTTTAGTTATTACAACTGGCATTCAATCAAACGAAGTTAATCCAGTCCCTTTCTTTGCAACTGGGTTTTATCTGTACCGTAATAAAATTCTATTCATCAGTCTGTCGTAATTCCTTTTACCGTTATAGGAAACTAGGTTTTTTGTTTTGGAAAAATAGCAAAAATAGAGGTCAGGTGACGGAAAGTTATTGAAATTATTCCAAGGTCAAAAATGTATTGAACTACTTTTGCAGCTGGATCGGCAAACTGTTTCAAACTGGTTTATCCAGCCCTTTGACCAACACTTGGATTTCAGTAACTGTGTTACAATTGCTAACTAAACAAGTTTCTAATTACCTTTGTGACGTATTGAAAAAAGAATCCTTCAAATGTATAACTCAGACGGTTTGTGAGGTAAGAAAACCCGTCTTAACACAATGTATGACAGAGCTTGTTTTGACAACAACAGTTTTACAAAGGATGAGCCAATCGCGCACGATGTTACTTTATCATATTTATTTACTAGACTTTTAAATCCACATCTGATGTCCGCAGTGATGTTTTCTTAGTGTTCTTTTGCCTTAGGTGTCACATTGTCAAAAGACAGGAGGGGTTAAAACGACAAAACTAAACAAATGAGTTGTTAGATTTCAAAAAGCACCAAGTCCAAAATGTCTAAATGTGTATAAATCGTTTTTCTTGGAGTT
>DWHQ01001222.1:0-11273 GCA_018247955.1 Eurytides marcellus marcellus | reverse complement strand
AACCTGTCAACTGAAGCCAGACAGACTGGCGCCGTTACGCGTTACGTTACGAAGCGGTTTACCCTCCCATAAAAAGTCAATTAACTTCAAAAAACTGAAAACTCACCTGAATTCACGCTCCTTTGAATGAAACTATCCAGCACCATGTCAATAAGTTCGGGAACCTGCCCGATGGAGCCCCATATCTTCGCTTGCACCGATGGATACATCTCGGTCTCTTCGATTGTGAGCGTAATCAGTTTCTCTAATATCTGAGCAACTTGCTTTTGGCGTCGCGACTCGTCCGATGGCTTGCAGAATCTGTTCAAAAATAAACTTCTTTAAGTATTTTGTTATACATTTCTACCAATACGATTTCAATTTTAAAACCATCCCCAAAACAAATCGTTAATTAAAGTTATTGAAATTAATTAAAAAAAAAAAAAAACTGTTTTATATGGAAAAATGACAAAAAGCGAGACCAGTTACGCCGTAACTTATGAACCCACCTGACTAAATTAGCTAACCACGGTGTCATATACTCTAGACATAAATGTTTTAACTCGATTGTAGAACCTCTAAAGCCCTGGAAAATAATAACATCATTTAATTTTATGTTTTAAATGCTGTTGTTGACGAATTATGAGAAAAACTATCTATATATATTACCTGAATACACTCTTCAAGAAACTCAAGAGTGAGATGCGGTTCGTTGTGCGCTAATTTTTCACTTACAGATTTAATGAATATCGTATTATTTGATGGAATGCATAGACCTGTGAATAAGAATAGAAGATACTTTGAGTAAAATATTAAATTAAAAAAAAAAATAAGAATATAAAGGCGAGAAATTATACTTTTTGTATGATTAATAATAGAATCTATACATAATAAAAACCAAGCAAGCAACATCTGATTTTTTTGATTATAAATGACGTATTTTTAATTAAATCTTAAATCGTATTTTAATACCTACATAAAAATAAAAACCATAGTTTAATTATGGTTAATTAACATCACAAGACATAAAATTGGTATAAACAAGAAAAAAAATATACAATATTCAACTTCTGCTGCTATTCTAGAAAATCTTAGATAATACTTATAAGACACACTAAACATAATTGTCATTGAAATTCGTCCATTCGAGTTATGAATCATTTGTTGGTACACAGCCATAAGTATCACTCACTCACAATTTTGCCTCTATTCTGTTTTGTTAACTGATAATAACACACTATTATATATACGCGAGGATACAACTCAATGGATTATCTTTACGATAGTAGATTAAAAATTTATGCGGTCCTTGCGACGGAGACTTTAAAATGAATTTGCAATAGCAGTGTTTTATGGGTTTACGTAAAAACACTCTGGTAACTAACTGGTGTTTGCATTGTATATTATTGGTAATAATGTAATTTTAGCTCATTTTGGCGATGGAGTTCAACCGGAAAGATGGAGCACAAGTGTATGTAAAGATGAAGAAGAAGAAGACAACAGAAAAGTACACGAGAAGAGTGTAGATGACACTCTTCTTGTGTACTTTTCTTTTGTTCTTATATGGATTATCCTATAAAACTGGAGACTTCACAAGCTAGCATTATACTGAACTACTTATAGTGACAAATATCTCCAGCCAACGCTAGATGGCGTCGACCTGTGGAACAACTTAATTGCCAGGTTATCGGATGGTCTGCCGATAACGAACTAGTTCCAAGTGTGCGATTATGCTATCTTGTGGTTTCGTGGGTGGAGGGAAGCGATTGAACAAACTGTGACAAAGCTTGGATTCAAAATGACGTTGATAATCAGCTGAATGATTATATCTTTGTAAACAGACTGATGTAAACAGTGACATTTTGAAAAGAGCGACTGTTGGGTTTCTTGCCCGTTCTTCTCATCAGGAAACTGCTTTCCGAACTGGTGGTAGATTCAGACAAAATGACTGACCTATCAATTTTGACGTGTCAAAAGTACTTTGTAAAAAGTCAACTTGAATAAAATATTTTGTGATTGAGTTTGAGTTTGAACATAATCATCTGGTATATTTGGGTGGCACAGCGCAGAACCAAGCAGAGTTTTGAATTAGCTAGTCCAACGCTGTACAATTTTGTGTCGCTTATCTTATCACAATGAGATAAAATCCTACCCGAGGTCTCCAATAGCTGACCCTCGATCTTCAAGTGGAAGGTGGCGGTGAGGGCGCAGAGCTGGTTGTAGGCGGCTGTTCGGAGGTTGGGGTCGCACGAGCCCAGGTTGAGTAACGCCATATTGAGCAGAGTGCCGGGTACGTCCTTCGGTCGAATCTTCTGGTGCACGGTTACCGAGTCTTGCTGCAGAGTGTAAGTTGATATTACAAATAGACTGACTGGTCTAATGGATAGAGACTAAATAGGTAAAACTCACCCTAAAAAGGTAACTGAAACTTTAGTTGTGTTGTGAGATATAAATAGGCGTTAGTAATCACTGATCATGAAATAAACAGTTTGTTCACTTGCTCTTTTAAACAGCGATGAACCCATTTTATATACCAAATTTTATTAGTCACCTGCTCAAAACGGAAAAATATCCCTGCTATCTAAACCGAATGCTATTTAAAGTCTATATTTGGAATATGGGAGTTTCCAGATTACATATACGGGTTAACTGGTAAAAGACCATACATATTTAAAGACACAATAGGTAAGGTCATAAAACGTATAAAAATATAATAAAAAGAGAATATTGCTTAACTTAATAGTAAACCTCAACGTCAGTAGTGTAACAATATTCAGAAAATATGGTCACCCTCGCGGTCCATAGCAGCACCCTAACGAGGCAAGTCTTATGTAAATAAACGCAAACAATCATGCATGCATGTGCCGCGTTTTGGTACATGCCACGGCGGGGCAGCGGGCATAGGACTACACCGACCGACCGATTCGGGATGGTATGGGGTGTATTGGAACGGTGCCAATGTCACGAGTCAATGAACTTTGATATCTATGCGCGGGTGTCGCACATAAACATTTTTATTGGATATATAGGTCAAATTTAAAGTACCTACTTTTCACATATTCGGTTACAGAATCCAGTACTGAACACCCTCCATCAGTATGTACGGTCTTTTACCAGTCAACCTATATACGCGCAACCATTTTTGTTTAATCAAGATTAAATTTACAACTTACCGGTTGACTCAGTTCCCATCGGTTGCGTATGTGAATGATCGACTGTACGATGTTATCGCAGTCGTTATGAATGAAGCTGAGAGGAGTCGACTCGTTGATAATCGACAGCGAAAATTGGTTGTCATCCACCAAACATACCTGTGTTATAGACAACATTTTAAGTAACTTCGGATTTTCAGTAAATCTTATACGAATTCATGATGCGTTTGTATTTTTATTGGTAGTAAGTGTAAAAGTTATTCTGTTGTTTTGATAAATATTCTTTCTAGAGAAATTATTAAGTATGGCAATTTATATGCTAGGGTGTTGAGCGAAGCGCCAAAGAGTGTTTTGAAATTTTCTAGTTAGTTCAAAACACAGGGTGGCACATTCCTATTATGGGCAAGCGGTTCATTTACCATCAGCCCGCCGACTTGCTTCTCTTATTTCATTCCATAAAAAATCCATCAAACAGTAAATCCTAGCATCTTGCTAAAAACCTGAAACAATACTACACGTTATTACTGCAGAGCTTGTTTCAAAATTTTTGAATGTTTTGAAAAAATATGACAGCTAAAATAAAAAGATCTGGAAAGGTTTGCGGAATGAATCGTAAGAATTTGATGCCGACATAGCATTTTACAATCGATTAGAGTAGCTACCAAAATCACTTTGAATATCGGATTCGTAAACTAACGTTAGCTTTTAGCATCCACCAACGGGTATTTTAATTTTAGATTTTCTGCACGCAAAATCATTGATAAAAAGGATAAGATGTCACGTTCGACACTCCATAGAATTATTACTTGAATTGGCGTAGCTATTTCGACGGTATAAAAATATGAGGATATTTTAATTAAATTAACTGGATGCGAAAATGTTTTAACAAACTTTTAAAAAAGGTATAAAAATAATACGAAAACAAAATCCACCTTGATAAAACAGTGACACAGACAATTGTGAATAATCTGAATTTTAAAAACATAAATCATGAACCATACAAAGAAAGTCTACATGGTGATACATTTTAGGCGACAAACGAGCATATTTAACCTGTATTTATAGCGAATTTGGGGTTATCGTATCTTGGAATAATAGTTATAAACGTAAATTAAAACCACAATACCTCATCAATTTCCGACGCGTAGTAAACATCGTTTAGCAGGACCGGCAGGCCGAGAACTTTCGTCTTCTCGACCGAAGTTATTTGGAGTGCAGTAGGTCCCACCTTGATTCATGGAAATCATTACAAGTTAAATGCAAGCAAAACCAAAAGAAAAGAACAAAGAATTAAACGGACTAAATATAATTAGTTCGGTGATTTTATGACACGTTTTATCATACTTTGATAGCAACTTTAGTATCCTTATGTGACAACTTGAGGGCGTTATTGAAGACTTTGAGGTCCTCTTCGAGCGCGAGGGTGGCTCCGGGTAACTTCTGTTGTTCACTGTCCACAAAGTCGCTCAAACGGGTGTGGTTGTCTATGAATATTAATTTGCGGTTGCCCTGTACAAAAAACATAAGTATCAAATTATTTTTCGAATCGATTTGCTCTCTTGGTGCCCTGTTTTATTGCTGTTCAAATTGGAAGTTCAGGGCGATTTAAACTGGAATAAAATACTTAAAACACCTACGTAGCGTAGTAGTATAGACCGCGCTTTACAAATCGGAAATCACGTGTTCAAACCCCGCAGGGCAATAACACAAAGCAATTGGCTTTGTGTTGTTGTTTCTTAAATTGGTTAGGGCGGCGTTTGTCAACTATTTTCAGTCCAAGGGCCCTTAGCAATAAAAATTTCAAGGACCTCCTCCATAAAAAAAAACTTAAAGGACTTAGTAGCATTTATTTATTATTGTTAAATGGTCCATAGATGAGGCTAGACTCCTATATACTCGTGGACCGCAGGACCAAAGAAGCAAAGATTACTTTAAAATATATAGAACGAGTATACCGTAACTTACTCTGAGCGGCGCTAGTATCGCCTCGTGGAATTTGGTGTATTCCCTCACCCAACTGTTGCAATTGTAGATGTAGCAGGCGTGAATATTGATGTAGGCCACTTCGGGAAGAACACTGAACCACTTCTGCAAGAAGTCCGTCCTATATACAGACAATATACAATATTCATTACTGGTCTTTATAAACGGATTCGTCATTCATATGTATTGAGCAGTAATTTAATGTATTTTGAAAAGTTTAAATGTAACATGATTAATAACCCATTCGCTACCAAGGACGAGTGTACTCGTCTAAGTAGCTTCATATAATATAGGCTTGACAGTGAATGTTGCAGCAGCTTAGCAGTATAATCGTAAACAGTTCAACCATAGTTTAAGCGTTAACTATAAGTAATTTTTAAGAATAGACTAAGTATTATGAGGCACCATAAAACACCTTGTTCACAAAACGTGGAATGTGACTTTTCTTGGAAAATGGGGTTAACTTTATGTTATGTTTCAGTTTTCCTTTGGAGTTTCAAAGTTTTAAGAAGATGCTGTATCGTTTATTTGTGTAGTAGAGACAAATACTCACACGAAATGAAATAGCGAGAGCCTAATTTTCATTCATTGCAAAACTGAAAATTAATTGTTTTATGTTACATAAAGAAGGTAAGATTCGAGTAGAGATTGCCTAATTGACATAGACATTGGAAAACCGATTAGCTCACGAACACTGAGAGGCATAATAGTTGTTAAACCAAAAAGAAATTTTGGCGCTACGATTACTACAAAAAGATTCGCAGTGTTCTCGAAAATGTTAACATTTTACTGTGGAAAATTGGTACAATTTACTATGGTCCGACGAATACCACTTTGAGGTAAGTAAAGCTTTATTTAATTGTATTAGTCAAAAACAACAGTTACGTCGTATCTTATTCTTATTCATCATATTATATAAGATAATTTCGTTAACATAAAAAAAAAATATTTTTTTTTAATTGTTACTTTAAGGTTTTTAATTTTATAAAAATACGTGCAGCGTCTTATTTTGAAAACCAATATCATCGTACGATACCTGAACCTGTTGTCTGAGTTTGTATGAGTGAAGTCGACTATCAGCTCGAAAGGTTGCTGGCAGAATGGCTTCAGGGTTAAGATCACGTGGTAGATGAGTAAGTCTGCATTGACTTCACCAATTCTGAAAATATGCCGTATAACTTACATTTAATGTATAGATCAAATAAAATTCACGATATGCAGGCTATTAAATCCATTGTTGTGCTTACTTGTATCTTCTAGATATAAAATAGAAAACGGGGTTGCCAATCTTGCTAGTCCCGGCCTGGTAGAAGATGTTAAGACTCTTGATACTCTTAAATTCTTCTTTCTCATGCATATTATGTTTCACTATAAATTCCTCAAAATTTGTCGATGACATGTCTATGGATGACCACCGTGCATATGACGAGAACAACAGTCCAGAAGTGCTGGAAATTAAATAACTTAGGTTTATACTGAGTCTTTGAATGCTAATGCATTATATATTAACGTAAAAATATTTAGGTTTATTTTCATCCACTACTCACGATTCCACTGGCTTGTGCTCTGGAGGGCCTAAGTATGCAAGCAGAGTCGCCATCTACAACAGATACGAGTATATATGTAGTAATGACATTTTACAAAAGATTTTCCTACAAGCAGTTTTATTTTCGCTTATAATTAGTTAATACGTTAATTTAATATTAAATATTCATCAATTCAATTATAAATACTATAAAAGGCATAGAAATATACATATATGATGAGTTTAGTGCAGAGTCAAACACTGATTTGTCTGTTCTGTCTTGAACAAGCGATTTGCTTACCATTAGACGTACAACTCGCTCACCTCGATTCTTAATTTTGCAAAGTCAGAGGTGAAACTACAATTAGTATTGGTTAAAGTAAAAAATGTCATTAATAATAAAAACTAACATATTTAATCCGTTAGTCAATTTATTCCGTAAATGCTAGGTGTTTGATTTTTTTTATGGTATAGGCTGATAAGCGAGCAAACGGCTCACCTGATGGTAAGTGATCACTGCCGCCCTTGGACATTTGCAACATTACAGAACTTGCAAGCCGTTTCAAAAATTCCTTGCAAAACTTCTCAAGGCTGGCAACGCAAAGGGAGAGGGGGTTTTAGGGAATTTTTGAAAGAGGGTAGGAGGGGGAGTGAGAGGGAGGAGGATGATAGAGTTAGGATAATGATAAAGGGGAAGGAGGAGAGACGAAGGGAGAAAAGAGGTAGGTAGGGAAGTGAGAGGGGGAAAAAGGGGGGTGAGAGGGATGGGCCACCAGCCACCTCACGCACCGGACGAAACGCGGAAGCAAAAACACTTCTATTTTACGCCGATTTTCAATGAGGTCGTGGTACTTATCCAGTTCGAACCGGCCCTTTTAACTGCGTGGCTGCCATACCGTAAGATAATCAAAAAATTATTTTAGTATTGTATATCTACCAAATATCAAATAATAAAGAATAATAAATAAGTAGGCCACGACGCTTAGGGAGACTAGATACATAGATATGAATGTATAGCTACATAGCATACCTTGTCAAATGGCCGTCTGCCTACGGCCTTGTGGTCTCTACTACAGGAGAGATAATCGCCAATCCGCTCCTGATGGTTCCATAGCAATCGATGCAGAGCAACAACGTTGGCGTCGCTGATGAACGACAAGGTGTGCGAGGTCTGGTCTACGCTCTCGCAGTCCGACGCGATTGTGATGAAGAACCTGAAAAATTGCTTTTTGCAATTCAATTTCATTTCTAAGCAACGCGAAAAGTGAGGAGCTACAGAGGACTTGGAGTTTTTAAAATTTTACTAAACAGTGTGGAGACTAACACCAATGCATGTTCTGTTTAAATAGTAGACCTGGGCTCCCGGTATGACAAACGGCTTTGGACTTGTGAAGTTTAAAATACTCTGTGGCACTGTATAATAACATAATTGCCCGACGACGACATAGTTCTGATAATCAGATTAATTAGATTTTTTTTTTGTAAATGACCTTATAGACGAAGAGTTAATTTCAACAATAGTAATTTACGCAGTCCTTTTAGTTTATTGTTAAAAGAAATAAGTGATCCAACCTTATAAAAATAATGATGCCGTTCATAAATACAGTTAGATATTTGTTTGAACATTGTAATTTTACCAATGTCATTGAGCGATATTATTTATGTTTTCGCTGCGACTATAACGACCGTGGTTAAGGTTTGGAATAGCTGAAGGAATATTTCAAATGTTGTGAGTGTTTAACTCACTCCTTCAAGGAACCTTAGAAATTGAGTGAGAAATCAAAAAAATCACTCATTTACTCTTTGATTTATGAATGGTTTGCCACTTTTATGCCTTGAAATATATAATATGTTATATATTTCACAATGTTACTTTTAAAGTCTGATTACTTGATGGACTAAGAAAAATTAGCTGGTCAAATAGCGCCTGTCAGTCTATTTAATACTAAATATATAAAGGTCTGGATTAGAATAAAATTTCGATTTATGGGCATATATTCTCAGAAAAGTAGTAAAGCAATATGGCCAACTATATTTCGACGCTCGAAAGCATAACCGTAGTAACCAGCAAAACCAAATTTATTCACCAGACATACACCAATCAATTCGGTTTCATTTACCAATTTCAACTATGTAATAAAAAAAAATAAAATAAAAAATCGTCATTTACTACGTTTTTGCCTTCCAGCGTCAATTAGTAAGTACCATTATAGATATTTTAAGAGAAAAAAAGCTGGAAAAAGAAACACAAATAACGTAAAATTAATTTTTAACGTACTTTCGACCGGTCTCGAAGTGCGCCCTAAGGAAGTCATTAAAGGGCAGCATGTGTTGCTCTTTGGAGAATTCCACGTGGTTGGCGATGTTTTGGAGGATCTTCGACATTAGCATCAGACCGCGCTTCACCTGCGGAGGCACTGGACGACTCACAATGCCCATTTCTTGGGGTGACACTGCAATAAGACGTTTCGACTATACCTTAAATTCTCAGTTCTGTGTACTACTAAGTTATATAAAAATAACATTCAATGTATTCATAGTAGTAATAAAGAAAAACGGAATTAGTAATACTATAGATAAAAACTATTCGTTGGTCCTCTCGACGGTATAGGCTTAATTCAATCCTGTATTATCACTCTTTCCGCAAATAATACCCTTTATCACAATTTAGTATTATATTTGCACTTCAAACAAAATCACACTAAGGTTTGTTATCACAACCGAGTGATAGCATGGAATAACTTTTTCGTGTCAGATATATCCGTTATATAGGGGTAAAATAATAGTCCCACCCATTTCCTGACCATTGTGCCACAGATTATGCTTATGAGCAAAGCATGTAAAACATAGATTGTAAACACTTTATTTTCAACAAAAAATAGTAAATATACCACGAAAATGCCTTATATAATTTTTATTAAAAACAAGCTAACACTATGACTTTTAGTACTCATAGTAATGACTATTCCAAGACCGTCGTCAAGTAGCCGCTGTTGACTCCTTACATGTCCATCCGACGCATTACCTCACTTGTCCTACACTTATTGTCGAACCTAACTACCGTGCCGACAAATGGTGTAAAAGTAAATTAACTTTTCTATCATGGCCTAAGAACGATAAGCGATGGAGCACAAATCAAATTTATTGCTAAATGCTAGAAGCTAGAAGCAATATAGCTTCTTACAGGTAGTTCTAATGACTACAATGGCTACCAGATTTCCCACAATATTGGTGATATTGTGGGAATCGCTTATTTGCGCATGAGGGACCGACAGAAGAGACGTAAATTTTTCTCTTTCGTCTTTTTGTTCTTCTGTTTTTTCTTTTATAAAGACCCCGGGTGATCTTGTGTGATATGATATCCTGTGTTATAAGCCTATTATTACATACATAAATTTCACACGGAGAAATTATTATATCCGGAACAATTATCCGTAGTGCGCCGTGTTATTTCATTATGCCTATTATACAATAAGCTGGCTATTCTGCTCTTGAATCAAGGTGGGCGTGCATCCCTACCGACGAATTCATGGCGTCTACTAACCGTGGCTTTGTTACCCACGGCGAAGCCAAGAGGATCCCAAACACGGCCGACAGGGGGAGTCTATTGTTCACTTAAAAAGGGGCTGTGTAAGAACACGCGCTTTTTGTTCCTGCGGACCCAGCAATGGGACATATTTGAAAATGTATGTTATAGGTTAATCTATCGATGGATAATGGTCATGTGCTTACCGTTTGCTAAAATAAGCTCATTGAAACGCGTTAAGTATCCATATTTTTATCCATCAGAGTTAAATGAGCAAGGCTTTTTAAATAACTTCATGTATTACATGACGTAGAGTTTATTATAGGGCAGTAAAGATCATGAACATATGACCCCAATATTAATATATTTTCCCTAGAAACACTAAATTACAGGTCGACAAAGATATTGTTGAAGATCTTTCATTGGCATGAGTCTAAATATTTATAAAGTATTACGTTTTATAGGTATTTCATTAATGCTTCAAGCAAATTAGGCCTTGCCACGACCCTCTGTAAATAAGCGAAAAATGTCATCAGTAATAGGTCTCTTAAATCAATTAAATGTTTTTAAAACGCACCAAAACTGCAATTTAATGTAACGAAAGTGAAAGGCTATCACCGATTTTACGTAAGTTTCTTGTCGTCGACATGTTTACCTTGACAATGAAAGTAAATCGGACCGAGTAGATTCACAACGTATAAAAGCCGCAGTGCTTTGTACCAAATTATTCAGTTACCAACACTAAACCACAACAACATGTTCGCCAAGGTGTGTTAAGCATTATATGAGAATTGAGGGTTATTTAAAAGATATTAGTGTACTTTAAGTATTTTTTTTATCTTGGATATTTTATTCGAAGGTTTAACCGTTACCTGATCATTTACTTACAGGCTATCGTCGCATTGTGCGCTATAAGCGCGGCTCGTGCTAGCGGCATCTTGGGTGTCGCCCCAGCGGCGTACAGCGGCCACGCCATCACCGCCCCCGTCGCCACCTATGCGGCCGCCCCAGCCATCACCTCTTACGCCGCTCCAGCGATCGCCGCTCCCGCTATTGCCACCACCTACGCCGCTGCGCCCGCCGTCGTAAGCAGGACCATCACTCCCGC
>DWHQ01001221.1:0-11276 GCA_018247955.1 Eurytides marcellus marcellus | reverse complement strand
AGCGATCACCGCTGCCCATGGACATTCACAACATCAAAGAAATTGCAAATCCGTTGCCAGTCTTTAACCCACGTATTCCCACGAATAGAGAGGGAGAATAAATAATAGGGAGGGAGGGAATATAGTAGGGGGGAGTGAGAAGTGTACCAACGGCCAAACACTCCGATTTTTTCTTTCAAATCTTTCCGACTTTACGCCGATTTTTTGTGAGTTTTTTTTTTTACTTTCGTGTTAATATCCAAATCTATACCATACATAAATATAACGCGAAATGCGCACAAGTAATGTGCGAAAATATGTAAAATAAAATTGTATCCAAGTACATTAAAAAAATCGTATTGTAAACTTTACGATAAAAACAAGAATTTGAAAATTCCAAGATATTAGGGACATGAATGTTTGCAAATTAGCGCGCATTCACGACTATCCGCCATATGTGAATATAGAATCCTACGCGACAACGTTGCGGCTTTTATTGCTCGAGTTTTCTCGAAAGAGTTGCTAGCGTTTCTACCCTCTTGATAAATTATGTTGTTTTCGCCAAGCTCTGCGTTGTTTGTGCCCCGACCGCGGCGGAGCGTTTATCGAAAGTAGGTCCTGACTATTACAGAGGAGAGGTTACGAAATATCGATGGCGCCATCTTTTCTGTTTACTTCTTACCTTTGTGTTTCTGTGTTGCAGCGCAAGTTAAATTCGTTGAACGGAAGCCTCACTTTATTTTTTAAATACTTTTACGCTATGTTTTTTTTCTGCTTGGTTATCAAAACATAAAATATGTCCAGTAGTGGGTCTACAATAATGCCATAGATTACAAATATGGTATTTCATTATTTGTGCTTTCGAAGGAATAGATTGTTTGTACAGGACGGCAGACAAAGATGCAAATCTATAATTAACGCGGTCCGTAATTAACGACAGCTTGACATTTCAAAGAAAGAGGACATGAGTTTAATTATAATCGGATACAAATATCATTGGGGCAGCGGGCGGGAGGAGAGATTACAGGTCGTGTGTGGAAGAGAGATGGAGGGATTAAACAGTTGAGTGACAAGGACAGATAGCGGGATTGCCCTCGTTTAGTAGCATTGTTTGTCATGTGGACAAACAGGCATAATAGGCAAAGGCATAATGTCACATTGGTCGGAATAGAATTAGATCAGACTGTCTGGAGACCGGAGCGCCGATGTTTTATAGTCATCGCAATTTATTTTTATTCGAACGAAAGTATTAAAAAGGATTTGACGATAAGTTACTGACAATTGACGATGACAACGACGTTACTGACGTGTCGATACCTTTAAAAGTTATTTATTGACTAAAACTATCGTATTCATTGAACATATCATTTTTAGGCGTTTTTTCGCCATTTCTAATATTTTTTACGCTTTTAAATTTCAGTCAAAAGAATCATACCAGAGATGTGACATTGTGCACGCTGTAAACATTGCCTCATGAAACCGGTACAGAGTATGTATCTACATACTCTATACTCCCTAAACATCAACTTGCACACTACAATTGCCGTGGAAAAACTGGCAACTTTTTGGTTCTACCCCAGCATTCTGCAAGAGTTCTGCCACTATAAAGGCAAAATTGGATCATACATACGTATGCGTTCTTTTGTGGTAAGGGATCGTACTGAAAACTCGGCCTTAAGATTGGAAAGATTTCTTTAAGCGCAATCGTTAGAGTCTTTACTCACTATTACTTTCATTGCAATAAGTTGACAAAGTCAGCGATCGGACAACTTATTACAAAGAGCCTATGTATTTTATACAACATTATTATAGAGCCAAGTCCACACTCACATTCGCGAATAACATTCGCTCGGTAAAGTTGAAATGAAACCTTAAAGAAAAAGAAATCCGAAAGAAAAACACACGCGGATCCGTCATAACCTGAGCGAGACAAGTCGGAAACTTGCCGAAGAATATATTAAAACTTCGCCAAAGCGGAAAGTTCCGACTCTACGAGGCGGCACTGCGAAGGAACTCGGAAGGACTCCGGATAGATGGCACTTCTTTGGAATTGGTTTGACATTGGAAAACAGCGTGCGGATCGTATAACGATGTGACTTTAGTCGGTGCGTTGCACCGCTGCTACACCGTAGAACAAAACTTGTAGATTCCAATTTTACAGGTTAGTTTTCGATTTAATTTTGATATTAAAATCTGACGTTCCTAAAATTCCGTGATCACAGGACATGTATATACTCAGAAATAGCTTATAGTTATCGGGTTCTTTCAGTATTGATGCGCTAGGTATGTGTTCTATTAACTACAAGCTGGTCCTAAAAACTCCTGACTGAATTCATCTGCATTTATCAACACTTTCCAAGTTTCTTTATAAATCCATAATGCAATTCACGAAATGTAAATAATACATCCACGGATTTATTAATATAGAACAGGTAAGTAACTGTAATGCATCTCAAGAACTTTAAAAGGCAAAGAAGAAATCATGCTTTATGTTAGTTCTCGATGTGGCTTTCTCTAATTTATAGGTAACAAAATACTACTCGGTTTACATTGATTTATGTTTATTTTTAATTCACTATGCTCAATATATGTTTTGAAATAGGGTAAAAGGTGAATTGCAGCAATTGACTGTTAATGAATATTCCCTTTTTTCAAATATTAACAATAAACACAGTTTATTGTTACTTTTTAAACAAAACGGCTGTTTCTTCATGTGGTAATGCAACTTTTTTTCTATGGAGAAGTGATTCTAAGAATGTCCATGGAAGCGATTTCCGCTATCCGTGGGCAATCGCAAGGTCGCAAATCAAACGAATTGCAAATCGACTTTACTTCACTATCGCTTCTAGTGTACTAATGAAATAAAATCCAATATTACAACAGTAAATAGTTAACAGTCCATTTTCGACAATGCATTTTAGCAAATTAAATCTAAAATGCTGTGAAACGTGCGGAGAACGATTTATGTAGGCCATTGGGGGACCTGCAGTAGGGAGACAAACTTGCAGCCGCCACACGGAAGCTCCGAATTTATTGCCTATATTTTCTTACTTATATCACGCCCTAATGGACTGAGAATATAACCGCGAATAATATGAAGTTATTTTTATTTCTAAATGCATTTTTCGTCTAAACGACTGATACGGGAGTCGTTTATATAATAAACAAAACATATTAGAATGCCCATTCGGTCTCGGACTTAAGTGGTCACCTCGTCTATCCCTTCGTGGAAAAAAGTTCTGTGATTCACAAATAGTTGTCGAATCTGGATGTCATTTGCTTTGGTCATGATATTATTCGAAAAGTTATCTATCCCCGGGAATTAAAATAGGGCTAGGAGGCTTTATGCATGACCCTGTATTACTCAGAAAATTGTTTCTTTTTACATGTCTTAATGATAATATATATAGATAATGCACTACGTGATGGGAACTTGGGTGAATATATTACTATAAAAATTTAATTTTGCCCATTAATTATGAGAAGATCAACGTAGCCGCTACAAAGCCTATTATTGTATAAATGCTACATTCTGTGTAAATTAACATAATAATGTGGTCAAGCGTATCGTTATATTTGATGTGACATTACTCGTAAATCTAACCACAATAAAATTGAGTTAAATTTTAACTATACCGCAATCAGGCTATTTAAAACTTGAGTAACGATTGCGGAAAATTAAATCATCGACAAACTAAAGACCGACTAACGAGTACTAGAGAGATTGATACGGATACCAACGTGATAGCGACCTTTTTAGATTTATAGTATATACAAATATTGAACTTTCTTTCTTTGCCATTGCAATAATTCATCAATACTTAGATTTCAGAACAGCTTCAAAAGAGCAAAAACTGTAGGTAACAGTAACTGTTGTTAAAGAAATTTGAGAATTTAAAAGCACACAAGTATAAAAAAAAAAACAAGTAAACCTTATGAAAGTATGTGGAGTAACAACGTGAATATGTTTCGACGATAATGATTACTGAAAAGAATTCAACTGCATGAATCGAGGGTCAAACGCTTTCAATGGATATGAGGATTATCTATTGTAAATCCTGGCTAAATCTTTTGCCGGCTTTAGGAAATGACGACTAGTATGTTGGAGGTAGATATCGTGTAAAACAAACCTGTTACTTTGATTATGACGCCTATTACTATTATTTCAACACTTATTTATACATGAATAAATATACGAATATAAGATAAGAGATATACAAAAGCGTTATTAAAAAGAAAGGTGAAGACTCATTTAAGTATTTTCATAATAGGGATTTTTGTCTTTTTTGACCGAAACACTAGATTAAAAGAACCTATAAAAAGTTTAAACTGACAATTAAAAAAAACACATCCTAAGATACTGACCGAATAGAAATCGATGCCAAATTTTGAGGTACAATATTTAAAAAAAGAATCAAAATACTGGTCGCAAAGAAGCCTACAAATGGTTTTAATTGACAACAAAAATAAAACTTAGACATCAAAGCGAAAACAGGCGTCCCGCGACTCATTTCCTTTTCGAAGTTCACCCGGAGCCTTATCGGCCCCCGGGTGAAATATGAAAGAGGAAAAACACGAGGAGCAACGGTGAGGAGAACAACAAAGCGGCTCGCGCTTAATGTAATGGAAGGACGTATTGCCGATTCGGAACGAAGGCGGAAATAAAAGGCGCTGATTAGGCAACGAGACTGCGTGTCCGCGATCTTCGTGGCCTGACAAAACAATGGCCCGCGAAGAGAAAACGAATGTTAAAACGCCCGTGACGTCACCTGAACGAATTAAATCCTTCGTCCTTTTTTCGCACGCGCCCCTCTCACTCGGGCGGGAGGGCAATTGACCTATTTTCGACGGTCGCGCAATAATTTCACGAAGGGCGAGCAACCTAGCTATCTATATAGTCTGGCATCGAGTATGAGTATATCAAGCCGATACGACGTACTCGTATATAAAGAATATCGAGGAAACAGATATGCAATTCGATAACTAGGATAACAAAATTGAACGAAACAAGATTAACGAGAAATTTCCAATACGAAAATTAATTTATTATTTAAATTTAGAGTAATGTGATATTGTCAAATTGATCCAACTTAAAAATAGAAGTTACGGTCGAAATTATTATCTGATTAAGGACATTACGACGGAGGGAAACTTTAACCAACTACTTAATGATTTCTTATATTTACTATGTTAAATAAAACTAATTTTCTGAGACTGATGGACTCTGTAATACTCGAAACGACGTGAATTTAAAATCAAATAAATATGAATGTAGTACTTAAATATACATGATAAATAAATTATTTACATCCAACTTGCTATTTCTATTATCAATTCTCATACAGGCAAGAGATAACATTTGAATTGGCTAAATCATCTAAATCACACATGTGGTCGCGGGAGAAGATAGTCATCAGCATATCATGAACGCTTTGTGACAACTACTGCCTATAAATTTACATCGCTCCGTTTAATACTCACGAGAAACCGTGCGTGTGTTGAAGCCAGTTTAATGGCGAGCAAGATGTTTTGTTTCACAACTTGGGAACAAGACAGCGCGCGTTAACGCGTGCTGTTAATTGTTGTTGTTTCTGCTCGTTACTCCAACTATGTATATAACGTTTTCCATTAATTCATACATCGCCTGGCTGTTAGTACTTATCATCGGTCGTTACATACTAGAGTTCGCCGAGAGAGGAATATTTTTTCAAAATAACTACGTAAACGTAGCAAAAGAAACTATATCTCACCATTAAAAATACGAATAACTTTAATTAAAAACTAAACACACTACGCATAACTATAACATTATCGTAGCGATGCATACATTTTAAATTACATTCTCCCTTTGTATCGAAAAATTCGTCTGAAATAATTGAATAATTGAAAAAGGATGAAAGTAAATAAATTCAATAAAACCAAACAAAAGAATAATTAGTAACTTAGTTGCGGCTTATTTAATTTGAATCTGTATACGTGACCAGTACGAAAATCAGTTTCGGCTCGTAACTCGTCCCCCGAGTTATTGACATATGAAAAAAAAATGTCGGACGCACCAACGCCAGCTGCCCCGCTGCACCACTAATAAATCTCCCGCGCAATAATGGCGACTCTTTTTACTTAATCCGGCGTCGTTCGTGGCCCGCGGTTTGGCTAATGTCCCGTATTATCAACATTTATAAATCATTTAACGATTCGATGCCTCGTTTACGGCTTACCAATTTTACAATTCGACATATTGTGAAATGTTTCAGTACGCAACGCGGCCATGTCAAGTATCTGATACAGAATATAATGAAACCCTCTATTGAAACCGCGGACAGAGTTTGTATTTTATAATCTGTTAATCTGTTATGAGAGATTTTAATTAAAAGCACTACAAAATATTATGCAACAACATAAAACAGAAATAACTTATTTAAAATTTAAACATTTTACCTAGTTCTTTTACGCCAAAATTGTTTTTATTTCAATTAGTATATTTCGCGTAAAACATACAATAGAATTTATTTATAATTTCATTTATTTTACAAATTTTATCAAGTTTTTATTTGAAATTGAACTCGCGGCGTCTCATAGACTTTATAGTCCGTTCCGTGACCTTAAACGCTGTAAAGAAATTAAAACGTTGAGAGTTTAATTTCAAATAAAAAAGTGATAAAATCCGTAAAATAGTTTCATTTAAAAATAAATTCTGTTGCATATATTCAGCGAAACACAAAGAATAATACAGCCAAGTAAAGAATTAACAAATACGCACCGAACTGTACTAAAGTGAGTATATACGAGACGAATTGATTTTATTAAGCTAACAGAGAACACAAAGGGAATAATATCCGGTCTTTGCTTAACAAAACGCTGACAGAAATTGCTCGTATTCAAAGACGTAACGTTTTGAAATATCAATATTTGTCGGAGTCATTACTTCCAACGAAACGTGGAAGCAAGACGTGTGCATAACTGCAAATAAAACAGAGGCGATGTAACGTACGTTCGCCGTAGACTGTTTGAGAAATGGACATTTATCACGTCCCGGTGGATGAAACGAACGTCTCTTTGAGCAACAACATAAATCATTAGCATTCGCTCCCCCCTCTTCCTTACTCGACACGCCTTCCCGCGCTAATTCATTAGGTGCGGGTTACTTGTGATTTTTATGGAAACAATATTTTTAGGGACAGGGACGAGATGAGTAAATCGTGCACCTGATGGTTAGCGACACGTCTGCCTATAACAACACGGTGCCAAACGGACCTGTTTTGCACTGTGTGGCCTATGTATTTAAGGTTATATCTCAATGCCCAGTAGTTACGCTGGGTACATTGCCCTTTAAGCCAGAACACATTATTGCCTACAAAAAACTGCTTAGCGGCAGAATAACTAGAAATGCAGTGTACCACCTCGACGGACACTATATAGGAATCCGAATACGCTCACTATACGAAATACATTTCGGTGATATATTTCGGTGGTATACCGTGCGAGTACGATACATTCTTATTTAAAAAAAAAATTCGAATAATTTCTTGTTTTTACTTGAAAGAATACTTTATGGATTTTTTTCACTTTATAATAAAAAATATTTCCAAATAACGAACAATACAGATTTAAATAGATTCTTATGTAATGTCACATTTATTATAACTAGATTTAAATAATATTACATAATACAAATTGCGCTTTGTAATTTTTAAAAATGTTAAGGATAATAGTAACGTGCCAATGACTTTTATATTTCTTCCTTTTTCAAATCTTCACAAAATATAAAATTTCAACGAAATTTCGACTTCATAAAAAAACTGTTTACTATATTAAAAAAGGAATCATATTTTGTTAATGAATATATAAATACCATCAAAATGTAAATAATAAATTCGATCCAACTAATAATTCCGATCTTGTAAATGGTTCTGTAAAAAGCAAACGAGAAGGGAATACACTGGAGTGATAATTTCAATGAAAATACACGGTCCATATCTCCACAATAGAGTAGCAAAAAACGTTAATAACAAAAGTAATAAAATCATAGACAACTACGGAGGCGGAAGAAATGGGACCTGTATACATCATTGCCCTTATTCCACTGTACCATACGAATAAAGATATAGAAGGTTACGTCAGAATACCTCAACATACATTACGAGGGTCCGCGACCCTACGCACCGAGCGAGATTTAGTGACGTCCTTGAGAATGACCCGGTCCTAACTCGCTTCGTATATAACCATGACTGTATGCGTTGGATTAATTACAGCGCGATAGGCTTACGTGAATATCGGATAGTTAGCTTAAATGCCAGTTTTGTTGGTTATTTACCACTTTTTTATTTATATAGATTAGGAGGCAAACGAGCAAGCTTGATAATGACTTTAAAATCTCACAGTTATTATTACACTGAACAGTAAATTCCTTCATACTTTAGATTTATTCGAATCGAACCCCCGGCTCGAGACGGAGAAGCCAATCGCTTACCAACTGAGAATGTATAAAATATATAAATGTATATATTAATGACTTATGTACTCGTAGTACTTTCTCTTTCAATTGAACTAAATTTCGACTTCGAAAGTCACAGTTGACGCTAAAACTAATAAAGAAAAAGAAAAGAAAAAAGCTAATAAAAGTAAAGATTTCATAAAACCATTATAGTTTCAACACGACTTTCAATTTCACTCTGTTGAAAATCGTTCGTCCGTTTCTTTAGTGCGAATATTTAACGTACAAACTAATTTACGGATAAATTCCAGACGGATCAAATTTACTTCGTAATTGAGTAACTGGAGAGTGGAGTAGGCATCGGCGTCTACAACTCTGACGAACAAAAGGATCCTTTTGCTCTGCTCGAATAAATTTGTTTGAAATATGTACTATATAAACAACTCCTATTAAATAGAGAATATTATGACGGATGGAGAGAAGGAATATTAATTTTAAATCAATTAACGTCGACATGCTGGTAAATTTGGCTATTATCACAGTGTCATCTACAAAGCAGTTTATTTTGAATATTTATTTATTTAACTCTCTCCCCAGTAGACATCGCCATGTCATTTTCGATAGATACTTCAAAAATAATTGGAAATCGAGGAAACTCATTTGGGAAGCAGACGTTTGAATTGATATGAGTTTTAATAACATTTATGAGATTAAAGTTCAAAAATATCAAAAATCAAAGTTCGATCCTAGGGGAACGACTGTGAACTTCGAATATTACAAGGGCTTACTACCACGTTTGCGAAACGATCTACGGAGAAAAGGACCCGAAAAATGTGCCAACGGTTTCCTCTTTCACGACAATACACCGTGCCACACAGCGCTACTGAATTGTAGCGTTGTTGGCAAAAAATATAACAGTCTGTCCACAACCGCCTTATTCTCCTGATATACCATGCAATTAGTGGCGCTTCTCAAAAATAAAAACCGTGCTCACAGAAACCATTTTGGCTATTCACACATTTTGACACTATTCCTGACATAAAAGAGTTACGACAGAACAGCTGAGCGCTCTTCCGAAAGAAGCCTTCCAGAAGTGCTTCTAATTGTGTAATCAACGTTGGGATAAGTGCATTTATAGATAAGTGCGTTGATAATGCTAGTCAATGAGAGTACTTTGATGGCGATCAATTTAAATTTGACAAAAATGTTATACTTTGTTCGCAATTAAATTATTCACCGTATACTAAACACCTCATAAAGTAAATTGAAAACTTAGAGTTTTCCGAAAACATGTATATGAAATGTTTGAGACAATCACGCAAAGAAAATCTGATACCTATAAAATATATTAACGTAGAAATAATACAAATGACGAAAAAAAGCTAATCGGAAAAGAGATACCATTTCAGCTTTGGGCGATGAGCCCAGTGTAAGGCAAAACAGCTTTGAACTCTCGTATTGCAAAACAGTGGGCCTATCATTTACCATCACAACTTAATTTTCTCGCCGCCACATTTCTGACAAAGACAACTGCAACAAGATTATCTATTAATATTCTAAGAAACCTTGCGTTCATGACTCACAAGGTTTTACTAAAATTCAATTTTACTTTTCAAATTTACACTGAGGTAAAAAGTAAAGGTCGGCAATTAAAATGTGAACTACTCTTATTAGATATTAGATTTATGCCGCGGATATACCCGCGTGTATTTTACATGTGAACCATTATCCATACATTGCATTGATAAGATGTTTGGACAATAAGTAATCTATGCCACAATCTATCACACAACCATTAACTACGTATATCAAAAATCATGCCAAACCGGTTCTCTGTTGCTGAGTCAAAAGTAATTTCCCTTTACAAACTAATTTGGAATTGAATAATATAAGTAAGGATTTTGTGCTATTTAGTTTTCCACTAATCTAATCATGATTAAATCGCTAGTTTATCTTTTTGGACGACGTATGATCTTACAACCTCTCAATACTTCGCATAGAGTTTCATGGTTTATTAACGTTAAATCTATCCTTACTGCTTGTATAAAGTTTTAGAAGATAACACTCATTGTATTATAGTTAAACATAATAATTTTAATATAAATAAAATGCCTAAATCATTAAACTAATTGAACACATATGTTCTTCATATATTTAGTTTTTAGTTTTATAATTCAATGAAGGTGATTTTTTTTCCACCACATTTCACATTTCGAGCGTAACAAGATCAATTCATTATCATAGTTGTACACAATCTTTGACAAAAGTCGCTAATCATTATCTGCCGCCTAAATCTCGAGAGACAATATTCATTAATTTCATGACGTACTTTTTCTTACTCAAGAACGTCCTTCCAATTAAGGAGGGGCCTTTTAATTACTATCCAATTACGGAAACTGTCAATATGCTATTTTATGAGATAATGTGATTTAAATAATTGGGATAAACGATTACCAGGATCATGGTTGATAATGCAAAAATTTTATCAAGCTAAATCATTAATCAACTTACTAAACTAAAATAGTGATATATAAGAATTTTCCTCTGTCAAAGACGTTAACGCATTGTTGACGTTAAACGTTAATATTACGTGCTACGTATAAATTATTAATGCAAGACATTCTCAGCTCACACCTTAGTAACTTCTGTGACATATATTATAGTTACGTCACATATTTGACAACCGTTTACTCTCGTAAAATAAACTACTTATATATATTTCTTATGATCAGACTTGTTATTGCCAGCTATTTGGTTATAACATATTAGTAATTGAAGAGAAAACTATGTATCCTTTTTACAGCCTTTTGTGCTCACGGATGTAATTAGGCTGACTTATAGTTTTATATAAAAGTTTATATAT
>DWHQ01001220.1:0-11276 GCA_018247955.1 Eurytides marcellus marcellus | reverse complement strand
TTTATAAATTCATAATTATTAAGATAAATTGATTTTTTTTAAATCTGATTTATTAATTATTTTTTAACTTATGTGGGTAAATCATATACTCTGTTATACTGTTGAAATATCATAATGTAATCTGATAATGTTCATCATATTAGATAAGAGAGTTAATTTTCAGAACAATATATACTATATATAATTTATTTTTGAAAGTTTTCACCTGGACTAATGTTCATTTATCCATTATTTTATGACATTACGTTTGTCAACAGATAAACTTCAAAATTCTTTGCAACTTGTTTGTTTAAACTATGAAGGCTGCTATAATAATGACGTAAAATATATAGGTTAAGATTATTTTCGTCTTAAATTATTTTTTGTTATAAGTCTCTAGGTATTATTCGCAGTCATACCCTTTATTTTGTATTTAGCTCTTTTTATTTATATATTTTTTCTCAGTTTTATAAAATTTTTCCTTACAAAAAGTAGTTTAATTCTGTCCCACAGACTACACCTATGTTAAAGATCATACCGATAAGTTGCTCAATCGCTGAATACAAAGATTGACAAACCAACAAAATTTAAGTTGTATGTTATTAAGGATTATTGCGATTCATTACCAGTTTATTACGTTTATTTTTATTCGCCCTGATAAGTAGTAGTGTCTGTCGCTAGATCGCTCGTAGGCATTAATCTATATAATAAGATAAGAAAAGATTTACTTAATAGTTTTTCGAGAAATTCAGACATTATTTGAACCTGTAATGGTGTGTATTAGTAAATTAAAAAATATCTAAATGCTTTTTTTCTCAGTAAGAGATACGACAAAGGGTTACTATTTAGCGGTGAACGCGCAAACATGTCTTTGTGTGTTACCGTGTTGTGCTTAACAAAATCTAACGACATTAATTACAATAATCAAACTGTAATTAATAATATTAATTTTCGAAACATTTAATTTTCTTATTTTTAGTTACTAGGTTTTTTATGTGTTTTCTGTTCTTTTTCAGCTCTGCGTGTTCTCCCAGTACAAAGATTTTACGGTTGGTTCGAGATCTGCTTCAATGGTGTTCAATTAGCTGAACCATGCTAGCCGCTTTACACGTCCAACATTGAACATTGCCCAGTAATTTGATATTTAATGCATTTATAATAATGGCAAAATACACATATATTTTACACAACTTACCTTCACGACGTATTATTATATAGCGTTATAATAAGACATCGAGTTACGAATCTATGTTGGCGAGGATAACAATAGCTAATATTGTCTGTAATTCCGAACGTACTTGTTTATGTAACATATGTCCATTGTTGATATTCTTGTTGCGTATTGTGTAACATAATATGTAAATGTTGTATAAACTAAACTAATATATGAACACGTAGATAATTAAGAGAACACAAATGTATTTATGGCGTTTGATTTACAATATTTTTAGAATTGTATTTGATTACAAACACTACACAACAAAAAAACAAAAACTAACACGCCTATACACTGTAGTGAATAATGTGTTTATCTTATAGTCGTTAATTTTTATTTAATATTTAGTTTTTTTTTTCAAGAAGGCAGTTTGTCTGTAACGTTTTATTATTAACCTTGTTGAGAAATCAAGGAAATTTATTTTAACAATACGAGCTAAATGCAATAATATATGAATAACTAAAAATATGTACGCGAAAAGTAAAGACGACAATTGATATTTTTCATAATGTATCTTGTTATGCGAAGTCGGATGTAAATGTTAATGCTTAAACATTGTTATAAATTATCGACAATAGTTTCAGGTACAACAAATCATATTTAGGAAATAAACAGAAAAATATATATCGTAACATACCGTCGCAATCAATTTTAAAGCCTGTAAGCTTATAACTGCCTTAGCACTTTTATAGTTAGAGTATTTTACATATTTTACCTACAATTAAATTGATCTGACTTGTTACATTGTTATAAGACGTACATGATTATTATAGCATATTTACATTAGTGTAACCTTTGTTCTTTTGTCATTAGTAATATTTAAATTTCCTCGAATCGTAGAATAGTCAATTAAGTGATTGAATAACCTATAGTGCCACAAGTATTATCGATGAAAACAAAATGAAGGGTTGATGAAACTTAATAGCAATACTTAATACCTTTTGTAAACAAACCTAAGATTTTATAATAACGCTCACTGAAATATTATAATAGGTGATATCATCTATTATTAAAAGTAAGTTATCAATTTTAGAGACGTCATACGTTAGAAATATTTTGTAAAGTATATTTTGCCACTGTTTCCTAATTTGCTGGATTTGGTGTCTTTAAGCAAGGTGAAGTGAGAAACCATGTATGAAGTCAGGATTAATTGCTATTAAATATATTTAATCTACAGAGATGTAGACGGTTTTGCGACTTTGTGCGTTTTAGACATAACATGAATATATAATGATAATTAATTACAAACTGTTCTTATCTCTAGAGAGTTCATTCAATGACGATGACCTGTCAAAGATATATTTGCACACCTGTTTAAGATCTTTTCATTAATTGTACTAGATACTTAGTACAATTATAATACTTTTTTCGTAGTTTTGTTTTCATTGTTCAAATTACTATTTATTTTAATTTATGTTTGACTAAGTGGATCGTTTACTAATATTTATTGTGTTTTTAAGTGGGGGTAAATGTATGTTAATAAGAATTCTTGTATAAAACATGGTGGAAATTTTATTTTATATTTATTTTTATGGGACTTCGTTCGACAAGCAAGTCGACAGATGTCGCTTTTTCGATCTGCCGCTCGCTGAGAAGTCTGAAATAACTCAATACTGTCAAACTATTTCACTACGTTAATTATGCAGAGATATAAGTTTAAAAAAATCTGTATACTTAGTTATTTCTCTGGAAACTGCCTTTTTCACTGAACCACAATAATGCGAAATAGCTACGGACTGCGCCTTCTGAACAATAGCAAACTATGTACATTATACAATAAGAATATGTTATTTATTAACACATTCAAGTAAGCAAATGAGTGGGTTTTTATCGCAATAGATAATGTCACAAAAATATAAATTTTTATGCGAACTCAAAATACTTATAAGTTATAAAAATACTTACGTTTGTTAACATAATCTTTCATAAATTTATACAGTACATTAATTTACATAGAAACCGAAAGCTTTCCTAATTTAAAAGTATTCGGTTATGATTTTTCTCCTAAGCATCTGCTTTTAAATTAAAATAGAATAATGTGAAAGACGAACGGTTATTAAAAATTTTTAATTGTCTAGCCATAAATGCGCTAAGGAATTGAATTTTGAATATTTCACTTGGTATAAAATCGGCATAAATATAGATAAGAAATATTTAGCATTTAAACGTAGCAATCGAATTAACGGTTTTATTTGTATTTTTATTTGTATTGTTTGATCTCTACAATTTACATAAAATGTTTATTTATTTATTTACAACAGCAAGGGATTACCGTCTATATTCATTGAAATTATATAAATATATCGATTATTTAGCCCAAATAATATTTGCGACACATAAATTTGTCTGAAACTTAATAATAAAGTTTAATAAAATAGTCACTACGATCGAGTGTTTATTTAACATGTTTGACAATAAATTTATTGTACTAGTATTATTATATAAAATAGTCTAAAGACTATTTTAGTTGTACTGCATTAATTATTATTATGGTCGTGTTGTATTTCAATAAAACTGAACGCTGTTACACGTAGTCTTTCTTGCTGATACTTTCCTTATTAATTCTGGAGCATTATTAGATATTCATTATTCCGTATCCGTATTTCTATGTTAAATTTAGTTTTTTTTTCTTAATATTTGTTCTTAAAAGTAATTTTTATATATCTATTATAGTCGATCAAAATGGCACATAAGATACGGCACATTAAATATGGAATCGAGTTGTTTGAACTGCAATTAATTTCACAAACTAGTAGTGTTTCTTTCTTCCCACATAAGGCATAACATTCTTGTGGTTTACGACTAGTTATTGGTGTTAAAATATATAAACGGCTTTTAGACCTTTTTTTAAATTAATTACAACCGCAAACACTATGTTTCTTTTAGTTTGATTTCTTCTTTGATTCCGGATAATATTAATAGTCTATTAATATTAGCCAGACCTAGTACATATTTATTAATTAACTCTATAATATAGTTATTGATGCAGATTGGTTTTTGTATATCCTTTATATTTGCTTGCATAATTTGTGTTTTCTGTTTTTTTATCATCAAACCCACTTTTTGGCCCTTCTTTTCTGCTCAGTTCATTATATTTTGATGATGGAAATACTATTAGGTCATCGGCGTAAATTTTTCTATTTTATAGAACTCACATTTTCTAGCCGACTTAATCGAAGATAGCTTCGCATCGCTCTTCTATCGCTTCTTTATTTACCTTTTTTTAACTTTAACGACGTGGATATTGCGTATAATATAGTACTAAGCACTGTCCCCATGCTTAATTATGACGTATTGTTATATACCTGCCAAGTATCATATTCCTAGAGACTCCCCTACTTGTGCCGTTCTTGCTCATTGCTGAGGGTCGTGACCTCGTCCATTCACTCTCCTGTACTATCTTTCACCTTGTCCTGTCTTCGGCAGTGCGGATGGTATCGCAGACTGTAGTATTCAGCTTGGAGCTGATTTGGTCTGACCAACTTATTGTATTGGGTTCTACCTCTGGGTCTTTTCCCGTTTACTTTGCCCGTCAGCAGCATTTATTCGAGATTATCGCCTCCTTTTCTCGCAACGTGTCCAAAAAACTCTAAATATCTTCTCAAGCATATGGTCATAAGCCTCATTGGTGTTCCCAGTTCAGCGAGAATAGATGCATTGTTCCGGTGTTCTGTCCAGTGGATTTCGAGTATTTTTCGCCAACACCACATCTCGAAAGCGTCAATGCGTCGACGGTCATTCTTTTTTAGGGTCCATGTCCGCATCATATAGGAAGAAGTAGAGGACCAGAGTGGTAACTTTGTTGTCTAAGTACAGGGAATGAAGAAGAGCGGTGAGGTGTTTAGATACTCCTGGTTCGTTGAGCACCATCCATACTCTCGGCTCTGCCAATCGACACTCTCGCACAAGCCTTACTGCAATCTATAAAAAACATCACGAACGAGGCAATGAATTCATAGGCTTTCTCAATGATCTGCTTTATATTGAGATTTTTTTTCTTAGAGATGATCAAGTGTGTTTAAGATTGAGTTTGTTAGATACAATAATTTTATGATAATGATCAAGGCAAAACATTTTATGGTTATCCTTTTATAGTTAATGCTATTTACCTGTGTAATCTTGCAGTTTGTTACTATTTGATCTTATAGGTAATAGGAGGTAACAGAACTGTGAAAATTTCTATTGTGGTTTTGTCTTGTAAATATTTTTAAGTTTTATTAATCGCTTGCTGTATTATTTTTAGGCTGTTCCTTCTGAGGGTTGTTATCCTGAGAAATGTGTAGAGAAAATAAATGATGAGAGAGAGAAAATAATTATGTAAGCAAAGAACTTGAAACTTGTTAAGAATAAAGGCGTCGCTTTATCATTACGAAACCGAAATTTAGTGAAAGATATAATTATTTACGGAAAAACATAAAAATGCGTCTAATAAAAAGGTTATTGTGGAGCCATTTTAGCAAGCTCCATGAAATAAAACCTGCTTTACAAATCCCTAATAGTTGGGTTTCCCTGTTTAATATTACTGCTTATACTTAACCTAGTAGCCAAGATCCATCAGGAGCTCGCTCTGAAATACGGTCTCGTGGATCGGAGACTACCGTACTATAAGTACTTACGGCACGTCGTGCTCAAGAATAACCGCAAGCTCTATTAGGACCGATCCATCATCATGGACAGGACGATTCTTGCGAACAAGCCTGATATCGTGTTGTTGGACCGGGCACAGTTGCGGGTATTTTTGGTAGACATTACCATCCCATATGAAGAGAACCTCGTGAAAACCAAAGCAGATAAGAAGACGAAATATCTAGACCTGGCTCACGAGGTGACTAACATGTGGTTTTGTGTGCTGACCGAAATTATCCCAATAGTCGTTTCTGCGAATGCGTTAATCCCAGTCAGCCTTTCTGAACATCTGAGGCGACTGGGTCTCCGTGACGAACCGCTCCAAGCTCAAATGCAGATGGCGGTGCTCCTCCTTACCGCCTGCGTCATTCGCCAGTTTCTCTTCCTTTCGCTTTAACCCTCGGCCATCTGGTGTCCCCTGCTGAGGGTTCCCGTCTAGTTAGGTCTTAATATGTATTTATTTATTATATTTACTTTTTGTTATTTATGATGTATACATCTTATTGTATCTTATTTACTTATTGTATTTTATATACCGATATATATATATATTTATAAACCCAACCAGACGAGAACTAATAGAAATAGCTTAAGTTAATGATCGTCATTTGAGCCCTCAAAATCCTCTAGTACTCTGCTATGAGTGATTGTGACGGTGATGCTGTGGGGTGATTAACCATGGTTAGTTGATCACCGCATAGCATTCCGATCATTGCAACATGTAGTTTAAGGACTTGATTTAAAAATATTGTTTTATATGTTTCAAACAAATTAAACTTTGGATTCTAAATGAAATCTGTTGATGCGGATACCGGAATTTTAAATTAGGTTACTCAGGGAATAACAAAAAAACCGTTCTGTTCGTGCTTCAATTTATAATGTGTACGTTTGTTATGTTGTTTAATTGTCTAAGAAACATAAGTGCTCCATCGATCGATTCAAAAATATCATAAAATCGTAGTAAAAGTATTAAACCATACATAAGTAATATATGATTTCTCGATTATTTATCAATAAATTTATGAGTCTTTAATGACAAACAATGATGATGGTAAATTATAAACAACGAAATGTATAGAATAAGCATTAATTTAACGGTCATTATATAGAAGCATTAATTAAATGACGGTCAAAGTATCCGAAAGTTAAATTGCCATAAAAACAGCAATAAATTACATTTATTATCAACACTGATTGAAATGAATGTATTTTTGTGCACTCAAGTTGTCAATTAGCAAATCAGCCAATTTAAGCCCCATTAGCTTCAATAGTCTTTTATGTTAACTTAAAATTATAGATCAATTAAGCTGCAGGCGTCAAAAAATTACAAGTTGCCTTTTACAAATAAATTAAGTTACAGGATTTAGCTTTCTGTTCAAACGTTTGTATTAATTTTAATATTTATATTAGAATTACGTATCGTAAATAATTTAATATCTATCTCAACAAAAAGAACTAACTGTGTTTTAGGTTTTCGTATAAATATTTCTTACTTACCTAGTTAGAACCACAACTATGTTGGTCTTGGCCAATTAGGTATATGGAAAAATGGAAAGATGAGTGAGTATGAGTTATATAACAAAACTAATTCTATATTATTTTTTCGTAATAAGTAAAAAATTACATCAAATGAAAAATAGATAGTTGAATCTAATACCGAAAACATGCCAACAGTTTCCGAATAAACCCGAGCGCGTGTAACATTACACTGTTAATTTCTATTCATTGCAGTACACAGCTAATGCAGAGTTTTGACTTTCAACTGATTAATCCTGATATTATGGCAAATATTTTGATAAATATATCAAAAATGTCGATACTTAAATGACAATGATAATACTACAAATCTCCCAATACTTATTACAAAATACTATAAATGTTTTCAAGCAGTGCTACGACCTTATTCCAAAAGAACGTCAATTTTATTTTATTGTGAAGATCATTTTGACGTACAAAATATAGTATAATTTTTATAGTAATTAATGATTTAATTTTTTTTTAACTAAACTCCAAATCATAATTTTAAGTCATATCATATAAAGTCATATATATATATAAAAAAGAATTCTATATTAATAATTTAAAACGATTGAATAATAAATTCGTACATCCCTATCGCATGATTTCGGTACAATTTAGAATTTTTATATTTTCATATCGTGTAAGGTTCAGAAAAAAATTATACTATGTATAATACTTTGCATTTCTTCTTAATATAAATTGAAACTTTGATAAAATTTCACCCTTTATAAAGTTTTCTCTACATGTTAGTATATAGTTGATTTTACATATCTTTCAAGATTATTAACACGAATAAAAAAAGAAAAATAAATTATTAAGTAGGTTATCATGCAATTACTGGATAAAATAAGAAATGCTTAATTTCAGTAACTCGTAAAATGGCGGTAGAGTTTATTTGAGTATTATTAATAATTGTTCTGTACGAACCCCCAGCCATTTTCGCCGCATTGCCGCTCATTTATTTTTTCTATCTTGTAGATATAATTAGTACCTTACCTTAAGTAGCTGTTTTTGTAACTGTCCTATTTGTTATGATTATGGCTGATAAGGTAAAAGTAGAATCTGTTCTCATAACTCCAATGTGGATTTATCTGCTCATATGTATAATACTAGTAATTATATTTATTAGCAAAATACAAATATTTATATATTTCTATTTCTCTTTTTAGTGAAGTAACATTGGACACACCTGTAATTGTGGCGCTATATGAATGCATTATAACCAATAAATAAAAACTAAGTAAATCAATCACTATATCGCTACAATCTCTTTAAAAAAATTTTTGTTAATACTTAATTGTAGTTTATGTTTTAGCGTTTCTTACATTCAATAACATTTTAAACTGATCAAACCTTCAATAATTTTTTGTAAAATAATACGTAATGGTTACAATAAGGTAGAAAAGGCTTCCATTTTCATTTAAGCTGTATACAAGACAAGCTATAAAAAAAATCACTCTCGCGCCCTTCGAGTACGGGGAATGCCGACGGCAAAAAATGGCGGCTACTGAGCGTATTGTAGTCAGAAATGACTTTTTGGGTAAAACGTGCAGTATGAAAATGGTTTCCACTTCTACGCGATTTTTTATGACACATAATAAGGTGGCCCAGATTGCACTCGGCTCATCATTCAAACATTCATCAATCATTAACAAATATGCGCAAGTTTGTCGCTAATGATCTGACCACAGTGCTCATTACTGTTTTAAATAAATTGGACATTAAATGGGATATTGTATTCTTTGTCCACAAAATGCCTTTTACAATAAAACACAGTGATGGATTGTCATGTAATAATCGACAATTTTATGATGCACTTAAGGCAAACCTTGTAAAAGAATTATGCATGACCTGAACCCGGATACTTAGAAAATGTTAATATTGAATAACTAATTAAATGACGTAAAGTGATAAAATATTATATTATCAAATATTATAGTATTACTATAATTGTTATAAAATTAAATAAAATACTTACCACGAAAAAATTATGTAAATTATTGTTATATATCAATATTAATATTGGTGTTTCCATTATTTTTGTTTAGTAAAGATGAACCCTAATAAAAAAAAAATACAATGTAGTAACTACTAGACGGTGTAGACTTTCAACCGTATAGTCGATTTATTTTTGTACTCTATAAGTCATTTGACTTGTAAAAGATGATCGTATCGAATGATACTGTATCCAGTATAATTAGCGCGTTCAATTCATTTCATCGCTATCGGACGAAGCTAATGAGTTACTCGAGCGCAAATAATGGTTTCCCGTCGGGAGAAACGACTTTCGGGAACGAATAGCCTAAATAACGCAAAGTTGGTCTGAAAGCGCCGTGTCCTTAAACTAAATTACTTTTGCATCGTTAAGTTCAACACATAAAGACAACAAGAATTATTTGTACATGGTTACGAATATATTTAATTTTAAATGTGAATATTTATGTATAAAACATTACACAATAAACAAAAATGTTGGTGGAATGTTGGTTTTGTTTTATGTTTACTGAGACTTAGGTTTTTATCTTTGGCTCAAAAAACTCTGATAGTTATATATCCTATAGGAGAGAATCGGATTTATGATTTTTTTTTTAACCAAGTAATCTTCGTATTTGAAATGAAAATACACTATATAGTACGAAATATCTCTTTTTCTCTTTAAAAAAACACTATAACCATTTTAAGATAGAAATGTGTCAGAAATTTTACTTTACATAAATACAAAATGTATGTAAGCAGAAATAGTCCAGATCCAAAATTATTTGCCCCGGATGGGAGTCGAACCCACGACTCGCGACCCCGAAGACAACAGCTTAGCAACTGCGCCAAAAAGGTCATTAAAAATATATAATTATCTATATTTAAGGCATTCCTTCCTTTTAAAAGCTGTCTTACTTATAAAGACATTAATAGAGCATTAGCAGTGGTAAATATTTTTTGTGATCTGTGGAAAAAATGTACACCTCTTTTTACAATAAAAACAGTTCTTGCTGCAATAGGCCCATTTAACGTTTTAACTTAAATGTTTTTTTAAGTACGAAACATTTTAAATTGTTAATAACTAGTCTTTTTTAAATATGTACATAAACTCAGTATTTATTTGGTACTTTCGTAAATGTTGTTTAAATAGCCTTTGCGCAATATATAATTGTATTTTGTGGTCATTATGCAAATTTAACATGGTATGATAAATATAAAAGTGATTCCATTCCGTATCTATTTTATAAACACAGTTTGAAGAGTTCATATATTTCGGGAATGAATAAAAGTATATAATAATAATCTTAATGAAGAGCTGTGCAAACTAAACGGATTGACTAATGGATTTGAACAAAATACGTATTAGTAAAGTAAGTAGACTTCTAGATTTTCTACTAGATATTTTAGAAAAATAATAAAAAAATTAGTAATTTTTTCAAAATTTAATTCAGGGAAATGTTTGCATTGAAATAGTTGAGCTCTTTTAAGCTGAATTTGCTTTTTTCTAGAGCACTTAAGTTTGTTTCGTTTATCAAAATCTTTCTCTCTATTTGGTATTTTTTTTCGAACAAAAAGATACTTTCAATCTTACGTATTTTGTTCTCCGTCTCGCTATTCTTCTCTTAAAAAAGTATTTTCCTTTTTTGAAATGAAAATATATCCGATTATTTAATTTGTAATGATACATTTGAATGTAAGGTATTTACTTTCTTTAAAGTGAATTATAAAAAGAAATTAGTTTAGCAATGAAAACATGTAAAGTCCTACAATTCGGAAAAGTCAGGGGAAACTCGACTATTTACCACTTTTTAGTGGTATACTAACTTTTTAAGGTACTATTTTATGTGGTATGTGGTATTAATTTTTAAGTGTATTCATTCCGTGATGATGGATCTGCAGCCACCTCTCGGCCGGCTGGTTCGAGCCTCGGGGATGTCCCCATTACTCGGGCGGAATC
>DWHQ01001219.1:0-11281 GCA_018247955.1 Eurytides marcellus marcellus | reverse complement strand
GCTCGAGTATATTGAATTAAAAGCGAGCGCCCGGACACTGAGCTACCACGGCTATACTACTACTCAAATATACATCGCTAAAAATACACCTGCTCCTTGCGACAAAATATAATAACAATATAGAGAGGGGACTGTTTGTCTCGCACGTGAATCGAAGCCGCGAGCCTTGGTACCAACAGAACATTATCATAAACAGACATTCGCCTCGGACCGCCTCGACTGAGTCTACTGTGTTTTATTTTACAACCGTCCCTTCATATTTATGCCGTTTATCGTCGAACTTTATTCCCCTTCACTAACGCCGAACGATTCCCGCGTTTTATGATTTAACTTTGTAACGAACATTGTAAACATTTTGATGCGGAAACGCTGGCAGTTGGGTCCTACCGTGTCTTTATTAAATCCGAAATGATCGTAAGTATGTATGAGTTCAACAAAGATTGTTATTAATGTCTAATGGCTGTGTATTATCTCCCGGGGAGGCTCTCACCGCCTCCCGTTCCGCTTGCCAATCAACAGTCGACGACAGCCGCGGTCTAGGTCCGTATACCGGACCACGACTGTCCATAGCCGACAATCTCTCAATTTTATAAAAATCTCTCAAAAAATTATATTAAAATTTAAATTTTGACACAACACGCATGTCCTCATGCGTGACCCCTGCGTGGGGTCTATCCAATTCGTGGAAACAAGCATTTCCAAGAATTCGGTGATCCGATGAAGCTTTATAGAGCCGCATAGGCTAAAAACATCAACGTCAGTCAAGATAAGATAAGAAGCGTATTATCAAACTATACTAACAGAACTCCTTTGATGAGTTCGCTTGACGAGATGCTATTGCTATTCTAATGTGGAAGCAGTACTATGTTTCGGCTTAAAAGGCAATGTTGCCTAGTGCCAGTTTAGTTACTACATCTTAAATCTCTGGCATCATCATCTGAACACAGCGCAAGACAGACGTGATTATAATTATTTGAATAAAAAGACCTTGTGAACATTAATTGTCTGGTGAATGTGATTTTGATGGTTTGTCCATTTCTCACGCAGCTAGTTCTTAAACTAATGTATGACGACCCGACAGCCAATTCGTCTGTTATTTTTATCTCGGACAAGTCACGTAAACAATCGATCATGAAAAACTGACAGAAAGAAAGCAAATGTTAACTATTAAGATTTAGATACATAAAACATGTAGTTTACTTGTTTTATTTTCAAAATGAGATTTGGCGAAATTTGAATTTAGAAAAACAAAAAGCTCGTTTTAGATGTCGTAGAAATTTGCAATTCGAGTATTTCTTTTTTGATTATTTACTAAACGTAGTGTTTTTTTTTATTCGTATGGAATACTCTTCAACAGCACTACGCACGTACTAAACTGCTTGTCGGAACTCGTCCCTCACTTTATGTCTCGCAAACGAACCGTGCAAGATTTGAATATTTATCGACTATCTAGTTAGTGGACGTGGGCATCACTATCTGCGAAGGACTAGTTGATTTATAGTGACGTACCGAGTGAGTTATCGATATCGATTCGCATGTTGCTGCACAGCAGGTTTGGCGGCCATATTTTATTTCGCCATTTGAATGTTGCCACTATAAGTGAGATTAAACAGTACGAATTGCAGCGTTTTGTTTTTATAAACTTCTTTTTTTGTATATTAATACATTTTTACTTTCCCGTAATAATTGACATTTATAACCTTTTTACCTTCTACCATCAATAGTTTTTAAAATGATGTAAATCTTTCAAAAGCTTTTATAGGTTTACGAGTAAGTACGTGACATGTGACTACTGGTGTTTATTAACAGCTATTTTAAACAGCATTGTAGTGTTTTCAAATGATTGCGCTAAAAGAAAACTATGTTTATATGAGGGCTGTTACGATATTTTACGGTTTATAATATACAGAATATATATTAGAAGTTAAATGTATATTATATAAAATACTGAGCTCCTATTTTATTTCTTTGTCATTTATGTGTAATAAATGACAAAGAAATTATTATTATTAGATATATTTGTTGTTTAGCTAATATTTTTCATCTGTTTTAAATGCAGCCCCTATTTTAAGATAGAAATATCTTGTGTGATCAAAACTTAACAATTACACCAAACGAGTCATAAAAAATAAATCGTATTACAAACTTTGAACAGTTTACCCGTCTTTCTATCGCAATTATTACATATGTAACGTGCAGTATTGTGCACATATGTTCACAGATATTACGTGACATACAGTATTGTGCACATACATATGTGCACAAATATGACTGTTTATTGAATAAACAACAAAAACATCAATAGTTCGCCGTCGATTTTGTTGAATGGATGAACCAGTAGGTACAGCCAGTAAGCGACTTCGTTGGCGTCGAAGCTTATCCTAAAAGGCCATTGTAAGACGAAAATATCGATGTTCGTTCACAGCGGCACGCTTCTTAACAACCGCAAATGCTGGGAGATAATTTCGGGTTTCATATATAAAATGATAAGTAGAATAAGGTAATATTGGGAAACTAGGTAAAATATAGATTTTAAGTCGAAACTTGATAGAGGTATCTAATTCTTAAATTACAAACAATATACGTACCTATGCCCGTAGGGTGGTAGAGCTACCCAGCTGCTGAAAGGGTCGTCTCGAACCGGATAAGTACCACGACCTCACAGGAAATCGGCGTAAAGTGGAAGTGGTAATGCTTCCGTGTTTCGTTCGATGAGTGAGGTGGTCTGTGATACCTCTCCCATCCCCTTTCCTACGCCTCCCCTTTTCCTTCTAAAAATTCCCATCTTGAAGGCGGCTTACGTATTTGCAGAACTTTCAACGTTGCAAATGTCCATGGGCAGCGGCTATCGCTTCCATCAGGTGAGCCGCATGCTAGTTTGCCCGCCTACTCTATAAAAAATGTATTGTGAACTTTTTGCTACATGAAACCAATGCTAGTTGACAAGATTCATATATGGTTTCCTTTTAATTAATTAGCCACCTACACCAATAAGCAATCTCATTAGTAACGGCACAGAAATTTCCAGTATGGTCGCTTGAATTCTTAGAGCTATCAAGGCTCCTTTTAATATCTCTTAGGAGTACAATATTGTACTGCTATAAGTATTCAACTAGCATTTCCACGAATTCGGTGATCCGACGAAGCTTTCAGCCGCATAGGCTAAAAGCATCAACGTCAGTCCAGATAAGATATAAGTATTTGCGTATGAAAAACCTCATCCCATCGCGGGATTTTTGCGGAGTTAATCGCAGTTTTTAATGATAGAAAAATGTGTTCGAAGTCGAGATCTCGCTTAACACCAGCCACATAGTTCGTTAAGTGTTCAATAACTTTAAATAGGCTATGCGAGCCCCAGGGGCTTTCACCTGCCCCGGCGATTTTTAATAAAATAATATTTTTCGAGCTGCGCTCCCCAATGACGGTGGGGGCTCGTATCGACTCGCCCTCTTATTACTCCGCATCACCATAATGCCGCCGAGTCCCGCTATGGAATTAATAAACGAAGTGCGCCTTATAAACGGCGAATTGCGAAGCCGACGATAATTTCACTTCATCAAGGAACGGAACTAGGTTGTTTTTTGGTTGCCTTTTTGTGACGTTAAGCAACGTAAACTTTTCTGTTGACTCTTGACAACGAAACTTGGATCCGAACTTGGAACTTTTATTTCAAAGCCCTTCGACTGTAACATTATATCTTCAGTTGTTAGTAGCACGCGTTATTCTGTCTAGACACATAGGATACTAAACGTTCATATTCAAAACAAACCTACCCATTTCGATCTCCATTCGGTTTTATGACTATCGCTTTTTTTATATATCTATTAGTGTATCTTCATATATTTAACATAATCGTAACATAATATTCTAATATAATGATTCAATGTTATTTATTTATATCAACGCGTTATCATAAATTTCAGTAATGGAGAGTGAGAAAATTGAAACGTTTGGTACTCTATGCGGCCGCCGGGAATATACATATTTTATATGTCGTTATTTTTTTTTATTTGAATCTTTAAAAAAAGCTCTTATAATAAAAACACAGTTTATTGAAAGAAAAAATTAAAATAAACATTCATCATTTTAAAAACATTTGAGATCTAATTCATGATAAAATAAATAAACTCTCAAGTCGGTACATTAATAAATCCGTTGGTTGGGAATTAATTTTTAATCTGCTCGTTTTACCACCCGACGTTATGTACACTCATAAAGAAAAGCTTTTGTAGTCGCTTCAAAATTACACTTCGCAATTCGTCGTTCCATCAACTTTGTGGAATATCTTATTACGTAATTACGTACCCACGACACACGCTCCCGTCAGTTATAGCAAAAATAATTTTGTATTAACAAAACACTTCTTAAATTAATTTCAAATCGTTTGGAAGAACAACATTGTCTATCAATGTATCAATATTTTTGACGCAAATTGTATGCACATAAAAATTTTCATATTCTACTTTCCAATGGATACGAAAACTAAAGTATAATTTTCGCATATGAAGAATGTCTCTTCTAGATTTTTTTGAATCGTTAAAATTATATCGTCAAAAAGAGCTTAACATAATGATATCGAAGTTTCATTTTCCATCTTAAGTATAACACATAAAGCTTCATCTACCTTAAGACGGGAGAAAATGCTTACGCTACCCTAATCTTACCTCAAAAATTATTTTTATAAAACCTGTACCTATTAACATCAAACTCATTTATAAATCTTTTATGTTACCTTTAATAATAATTTAGTTGGTCGTCTCATATACAAGAAAAAGCATATCGCATGTGACATACTGATGTGACTGACCCCTAAACTAAGTTAGGCCTAAATTTTGGGAGGCCAGTTAACTTCAAATATTGAACAGCATAAATAAGAGTATAATACAATATACCGAGTAATAATATATAAAATATCAAAAAGAAAACCAGACCTTAACATCAGGTGAATAAAGAAATAGTTCTATATATACGAGATAATTGACGTCATCTACTCATCATTTACAATCTGAAATAAACGAGAAACCTCACGGAAAATGAAAGCTCCCTCGGCCCTGCCCTACCCTGCCGAAAGCTCACATCGCTGGAGCCTGCGACTGTCGTGAACACGCCGTCGTATTTCGGCGTATTCACGGCTGTCCGCCGACACCGTCTAGATACGCAAACGCTATTACGGCACCCGTCCCGCCCGCATCAGAGCCGGGAGATGGGTAATGCATAAAATTTCATAGTTCACGCCACCGCCGCCGCGACTCGCCCGGCCATTTTGAGCGTCTGAAATTCCCGCCCGTAATGCGCCTCGGGCCACGAAATTGTTTTATGTCACCGCGCCGGAACGAGTGCAGCCATCCCGTGGACGTAAATATCAATATTGATTTTGTGAAGCGACAACTCTTTATGGGAGGGTAAACCGCTTCGTCACGTAACGCGTAACGGCGCCCGTCTGTCTAGCTTCAGTTGGCAGTTTGACAGGTTGATAGTAAGCATATAACTTAAAACTATTGCCGCTTTTGATAGTTATTGTAGAAAATAAGATTATTTAAAATTTCGATATTAAAAAGTTCAACTTAGATTTGTTTAAGTTATCATTTCTGTGTGACGTACTTCGACTCACACGACAGGCAAGATATTGGCAATGATAGTGAAAGCATTAAATATGTAAGCAATGTACCTGGCGATGATGCATCGATGTGTAGATTAGGTATGCAATAGCCTGTATAAGTACAACAGTGCCAGATTCTAAACGACACTCCTTCCTATAACAACACAATTCTGTAGGGCACAGAACCTGCCTGGCCCTAAGCTCTCATCCAGAGATTTAAAATGTTGTCTCTATGCCCTAGAAAATACGATGAATGTTACCAACATTACCCTTCCCATCGGAAGACAGTAGTGCTGCTTAGCGGTAGATTAACTGGCAATGTAGAGTTATAGCTCAGGCGAACTCTGCAAAAGAGCTCTACATATGGGTACGCTTACAGCTTGTTTTAAAAAGTTCAAGTTTTAGTTCTTTATTTAAGATAAGTTTCGTTTGAAAATCCACCAACGATTTATAAATATTTTTTTAATGAATTCTGATCGGAAACTGTTTTTACTTGTCTTACTTAAAACGCAAACTTACGTGTACAAGTGTTGAAAGTGGAGTCATCAATCGCATCATCATTACAATGTGCTATTAGACAGAAGCATTAACTTGCAATGGTGGCGTTAAACGATGAAATATTCGTCTAAACGTTTTGCATTAATCAGAACAATTAATAAACTGCCAACCCCGGTCGGCTTGTGTAGATTAAATTCGAAAATCGAACGATTGGAAGCGGACAGGAAATACGTCAATTCGGATATCGACTCCCGGACCGTCGCGAGCTTTCGGCGCTAATGAACAAACTGCGCCGGACGCCCGTAAAGGCGGCCTAATGTGCGGCGCGAATACAAAAAGAATAACACGTGCTTCCGGAATTTTTAATATACGCGCCGACGGACGCTCCAATATCCGGCCGATCCGCGCCGGATGCGCTGAAATAATCGAGTTTTATTGGAAAAAAAAATCGAAGGAAAAACAAACTAACGGCCAGTCGCATCTAAGCTGCTGCTTCCGATTCCGAACGAAGACTGGACGATAACCATTCATTACCCGATATTCGATTTTTTTCCTTTCGGGCGATTCGTCAGATGCTATTGGGGATCAGAAATTATTTTTCCGGGAAAGCGTTTCGACGATAAAGTCTTTCCGATTTATTGAACGTATTAAAATCAATTCGTCGATGTCATTTCCTTCGTGAATGTTTTAGAATAAAAATAATATTCAAATTTGATGGGATCATTTGGGAAATATTACTATGAAAGGTCGAATATTCGAGCGACGAGTCAGTCGAGTCTTACTCGTGTCTGATACACAATTCTGTTACTCTTTGTTTCTCTGTTCAAAATAACAACGGCAAAGAACATTTTATTATAAAAATGCATAAGGTTTTTTTTTTTTAAAAACAAAGCAACAGAAAACTTTCAGCTTACTTCCAGCCAGCTGTCTTGGGGACGTTTATAAATGCAAAATATAAGTTCTGGAATTCGTTATTTTCACTGCAACTAGTGATTCCGAGCGCTCAGACAACGCAACCTTATTAATAATTACAAGCCCCATCTCAAATGAAATGTATTCATAGATTTACCAAGAGAAATACAAGTTTCCTCGAGACTGCCTTATGAATATTTAAAGTATAATTAGTTTTTTCCCATCACAGCGCAATTCGACCGAGGGTTCATGCTTTGTATACGTTTAAGTTAAGAATAAAAGATTCTACCACCTTTATAAAAATCTACAGATAATTGTTTTGTTGTCTTGTTAGGAAGTTTTGTAAAGTCCAGTTATGGACGTACGACAACCAGCCATTCTAACATAAAACAGTAATAGCATCGCTGCGTTTGAAGAGCAGTTTTAGTTTAAAACTTTCGTTTGGTCTACTAATGACCACCGAAAACTGTAACCGGTGGTGGACCAACTCAGAACTGTTCACGTTTTGTGACTTAATTAACTGGTCAAACGACGAATGAGCTTTTTGTGAACTCTCACAGAGAATAAGCATTTTCTTTATTTGTCTTTTTTAGGTATATTTTTTTTAAATATGTTTTTTTTAAATATCAAACGATCGTTTAGCATTATTCAATACGGGTAAGGATTCTAATGGTGGTAGAGCCACGCAGCTGCTCCCGCTGCTGAATGGATCGGCTCGAACCAGATAAGTACCACGACCTCACAGAAGATCGGCGTGAAGTGGAAGTGTTTTTGCTTCCATATTTCGTCCGGTGAGTGAGGTGGCTGGTGGCCCATCCCCATCCTCCTCCCCCTCTTCTTACCTTCCCTTTTCTTCCACGTTTATCCCCTCCTGTTCCTTCCACTTTCAAAAATTCCTCCGATTAAAGAAAGGCAACGCATTTGCAACTTCTGTAATGTTGCAGATGTCCATGGGTGGCGGTTATCACTTACCATCAGGTGATCCGCTTGCTCGTTTGTCAGTCTACTCCATAAAAAAAAAAAATCAGTATTGACTGTTGGTTAGTTTATCACTTTTTACGTAACAGTGGAGTAACAAATCGGTGTGGCTGTATTAGATTAGTTAATGACGGTGTGATGACATTGGCAAATGAAATTGAAGTTGAAAGAAAGAAGTAAATTTCATCGTCATCATTATCATCAGCTAAAAGACGGCATTGCTGGACACAGGCCTTGCCTAAGGATTTCCACGACTGTCGGTTTTGTGCTGTCGGCTTTCTGCGGTCTTCACAAGATCGTCGGCGCACCTTGTTGTTTAACTAATTAACAATAAAACTCTTCATAGAAAAATCGGCGTGAAGTGGAAGTGTTTTTGCTTCCACGCTTCGTCCGATGAGTGAGGTGGACGGTCGACCATCCCTCTCCCTCCCCCTTCCATCCTCCCTACTTCTGCCTCAATCCGATCCCTTCCTTCCCGCTCTGTGTCTTCTCCCTCGGTCGCACTCCTCCTCCCTCTCTCTTTTAAAAGTCCTCCCCCCCTTAAAGGCTGGCGAATCATTTGCAAGTTCTATAATGTTGCAAATGTCCATGGGCGACGGTGATCGCTTACCATCAGGTGAGCCGCTTGCTCGTTTGTGTAAAAAAAATGTACGCGTGTGTATATAACCACACACTTTGAAATTCGTCGCGAAGTAACAATGGATCTAGAAATATTAATACCATTCAGGCAACGTATGAACCATTGCACGTCGAAAATAAAACGGAGTATCGATCAGCCAACGCCCCTTGCCCCCCTCCCTTGTAAGGATCGCTTTATAAATAAATAATGCGGTCGACGTCGAAGTTTCCGCTTCGTGGCGCTCGTCTGATGGCAGAGCAGTTAATTTTTCATAAGAATCGATTTAAACCGCTCTGTTCATTGCGAATCTTCGGACATAACTGTCAACGATGTCAGCTCTTCGAATATTTATCGTCTTCCAACTCACTGGCGTCATGTTGAAGTCGTTTAGTGATTTAGAATGAAACGTGTTCAACTTTCTCAGCAAATAGCCTGTCAATTTTATTTATTAAGTGTCGAACAAAATAAATTTCCCAAGTCAAGTGACAAGTGATAAGAGCATTGCTGAACCTACCGAGAGTCTTCTGAGTTTCTTTCGCCTATTCTTCAGGACTGAGGCATTTTTTTCCTAACAGGTAGTAGGAATCATTAGACGTCAAAAAGCTACAAACCAATCCAATTTTGAATAAAATGCTCTATCAAAAAAGTGTGTTAAATATAACGATAATAATTAATAACAAGGTTTTAAAAAATTTAAAAATTTCTTAATTGAAAAACGTTACTATTCGTTCGATGATTTTTTTTGAAGAGTAACTGCAAGTAATTTTGAACTGACGTTCCATGTTTTGTATTTGAATTTCTTGATGATTAGAACCCATATTTGTATCTTTAATTTTTATTCCAATATTTAGTGTTTTTAATGTTTATTTAAATAACTTTTTTAATAAGCTGTTACAGTAAATTTACATACCCTCCTGGGTTGAGATAAGAGTAATGTATATCCTTATTGTGATGACCATCTGTAACAGCCTTGCCTAGCAAATAAATATATTGAATTGAGTTGAATAATTTTTTTTTTGACTTTGACTGCTATCAGATATCAGCCCTTAATTGTCCAAGGGTATTGTTTCCCATGTATTTTCGCATAAAAACCATGAGGCTAATGCCAAAATCCCTTTTTGTACTCAATTACAAGCGGTGGGTAGGTTTACCGGCATCCCGAACTTTTTTCTCTTTTGACGGTGTATATTAAATACTTTGCAACGTTACCCCGCCTATGGGATTAAATTCTTTCTTTATTAAAATCGCTTTGCTCAAGTTCACCGAGAAATCTATTTACTGCGGTGTATTATTAGTGTTTTTTTTTTCGTTTTTTTTTTACTCGTATTTGAATTGATCGATTTGTTTAATTCATTCCATTGTCTCTGTATTTGTTTATTGCTCTTTGGTAGCATATATTTTTAATTTGACTTCTTTGTATGTTGATATTTTTTTATTAATTAAATTCCGATGACCGCTTGGCGCAAATGCTAAGCTATTAGCTTCGGCGTCTCAGGTCGTGGGTTCGATTCCCATTTGGGGCAAATATTTGTACGAAGTGCAGATAGTTGATTCCGATCTGGACGTTCGTCCGCGTGAAATTTTTGTTTGTAAAACGCCCTTATAACGCAAGATGTTTCTATCTTACTGTAGGGGTAGCGTTTAAAAAAAAGAGAAAAGGTCATCTTTAAGCATAAGTGAAGTGGTGGTAATTTTTATTTAATCTATAGATTGGATGGACTATTGGAGATGCTTCCACTTTATTGGCCTGTTAATCTAAGCAGGTAAATACATACAACACAATTTATGAATATACAGGTATGATAGTAGGTAAGTTAGTTAGTTAATTGTTAGGCGCGCCATGGCTTTCGAGTCTAAGCGTTTGATAAAGAGGAAATGTTTCGAAATAACTGTATTCTGACATCCGGCAAATGATTTTTATTTAAATTGTAAACATTATAGCCACATAACCACGTTTATGAATCTCTAAGCAGGTCTGTTTTGCAAAACGATTTGCAGATAACAACGTTTATGAGAAACAAATCTTAATTAATACAAGAGGTACCAACAGTTTTTATATACCTGTTTCTACCAAACCGGCCAAAATGACCCGTGTGGTAGTTAGTTGATAGATTTAATAAATCGTACTATTGAATATGGAAACTTAAAAAAAGTCATAAAAAATTTAAAGAAATTTTAACATAAAATCTTTAAACTAAAAAAATTGATACATACATGGTAGTTATAGTGTTAAAAAGTAATCTATTGGTAAAATTTACGGTATTGAACTCGTATTATGTAAAACGTATGCACTACTTGTATTGTATATAGCGTCAACACACTGAATATGCGCACGTGTTTAACAAAGCCATTGTTTTCAACCCCTACCCCCTGACCTTTCGAATTTCATAGCTCTATTGTCATATGTTAACGCGTTCACAACAATGATAATGTGTTAATTAAATTTTCTACTTTTTTGTTTACATCACTGAAAAAATAAAAAATAATTCGACTGGCCCGTTGGTGTAGCGGTTAGGGCTTCTGACTGCAAAGCCAAAGGTCGTGGGTACGATTCCCAGACAGGACGAAATATTTGTGCGATGAGCAGAGGTTTTGTTCTGTGTCTGGGTGTTAATTATCTATATAAGTATGTATTTAAAAATATATAGTATGTATATCATTTGTCTGGTTACCAT
>DWHQ01001218.1:0-11283 GCA_018247955.1 Eurytides marcellus marcellus | reverse complement strand
CTTTTATAAAATCCTCACAACTTAGTTAATTAAAAACAGAAATTATTATATATAAAAATTTTATGAGCAAGTACTATTTTATCATGTGAAATGTGTTATCTTTTACAATTTTAAAAGAAAAACAATTTTTTTATATCCAAAGTATCTTTCTATTTGCTCAAGATATAAATACATAATAAGCATTGTTAAATATGTTATAAAATTTTAATGCTTCTTCTGTAAACATTTCAGGGGTTGCACGGGCTTAACAGAACCTGCGTTCCAACTTCTCACAGCAGAGGTCTATGCTGAGTGGGTTTGTGACAAGTGTCTTCATTCAAAAAATATCCCCCTTGTGAAATTTAAGCCATAGCAATATGCCCAAAAAACCCTAACCACCGTTCCTGCCACCTAAATGAGCTAGTGCTAATTCATCATCACAAATATTTATTTCACTCAATGTCAATGACTGATAATTGAATTGTGTTATATTTTATTTCATACATTGATTCAATTTGTTTGAGGATCTAACTGGATCTTGCATTGGATAGAATTAAGAAGCATCATTCTTTAAGTCTATTGTAATAAGATTGGCTTAACAGTATATTCAACTTAAAGTGAGTGAAATAACATGCAGACAGTCCACAATAGCTAGTCTGTTATTATTGTCATTAATTAATTTTACAAAACTAAAAACTTGTTGTAGAGAAAATGTGAAGCATATCACTAAGGATTCCACAGTCTCATGTCCTTAGCAAAGGGTGATATGTGTAACATCATTACATTGTCACAGTTAACAAGAAAATATAATATTGAAAACTAAATGAAACATATTTTTTACTTAAATCAAATATTATATCATTTAAAAGCAATACAACATCTATACTAGTGAATATAATAATTAGTCATAATGTGTTTAAAAAGAACTAATTTTTCAATATTATATTAAAATTCATAATTTGGTTTCTCTACCAAACTTAATTGCCTTCCATGCTTTTGCATGGGTTATCTGGTAGAAATAATTGTTCAAGTGTATATATAAGTCATCTGCCCATTATAACTAAAAGATAATTAAGCAATATAACAGTTTACAGTTTTAACTTGCTCTATTTTGAGCATGTGGTGTGTATTGCTTTATTTTTGTGCATATTGTAAATAATTTTAAAGAGTTAAGTCTCAATTCTCCGCCTTACTGTAATGGTAACATTTGTAAATCTATAACAACAATAAGTGAACATATTAGAAATCTCTCCTTTCCCCACTGTATTTCTAAATATGATGTTTCTATCTTAAAAAAAGGAAGAAATTTAATAGCTTAGAAATATATTCAAAACATCTGTTATGTTTTACTTTTAAATAATAATCTGTACATTTTGACAATCTAAAGATATTTCGTAATAACCATATACTTTTAATGAGAAATTTTTTAGATGGAGAGAAAGATTCATAAGTATAGTCCATATTTATGTTTATCATGCAGTGTCAGTTTTAGTCTTTGTATATGCATTGTGCGTTCAGATGTGAATTTAAATATGCGAATATTTCTTATAAGCATTACTTCAACTTTACGCCTCATTTGTTTGTGAAAATATGTTTAATTTGTAAAGGGTTCTGTAATGTTCTGAAAATGATTTCATTACGAATTTGGGAGAACGTTTAGTGTTAATTAGCAGTTTTTATCAATGATAGCCAGAAACCCCAATGGGGGACAGTTTCATTTAATATCAGGGCCGGGTTTATGGGAGAGCACCTGAGGCTAGATCCCCAGGGTCTCGAGAAAAGTGGCCTCCCTCTCCTTAGAGACTCCCACAAATCTCTCTCCCACAATAGATTTCGAAAAAAAGGAATTTGATTATATTTATATATGTTTGTTAAAAGTTTCAAAATAAATTATTTATATAAAAATTCAACTGAAAAAATTGTGCATTTTATTTGGAAAATAACTAGGGGCCAGGGGGCCTCCACTCCTTTGTTGCCCTAGGGCCTCCAGACCCCCTAAATACTGCCCTTTTAAAATGACAATGTTTGAGATTTTTTAACACTAAAGAGTTTACTCACTAAGCAATAAACGCGAGAGATGATGATCATGATGTTTATAACAGACACAAATAGGTCGTATATAATATATAGAATATAATTTCACATTAAAGTCGGAGCCACACACCAGCTTTTAAATGAACGAAATAACGACATGATATTCAAATGTATAATAATAACCCGATTGTATGGGCGTATTTCGCCACTTAGGTTGGTTTAGCAGCCACATTAAAAATTAATGCGGTTATAACAATATTCATATCAAACGTACAAAGCGTAAACAATACTGCACTGCTAACCTGTTATCCGGAACAATGTACTTATATCATTTTAGCGCTTTAGTTTGCATGCGAAATACGTGTTATCTTCTTAATGTAAATAACGACGAATCCAAACGCTTTGTTAAGTATAAGAGTGTAATAGTGTTTGTCAATTTTTTAACATTATGAAGGATTATAAACATGTAATATAAGTTAAACTTGTACATATTCCTATATCTTATAGTGTAATGAGATTATATTAAAATGTAATATTGGCAGTGGCCCAGTTTGGATATCGTATAGGGTTGATGTGTTTATGTGACAGGGGGTATCGGCGCAGTGTGTAGGTTACGAGTTGTGCTTTGAAATTACATATTTATTTTGACAAATTCTGAGTTTAACACGATTTTATCTGTTCATAATAGCGTGGACGCTGATTCTTACTCTATCCGAGACAATACGCTTTCATTCGTGCCTCCACCATTTTGTGGTCCGGTTGTGGAACGTAACTACGTTGTAAAGCATACGTAACCCGGTTGAGGCACTGTACATTACGATAATTTTAGTTCTGGAGTACTTCTTTATAAAGTGTATATTAATATATAGATGAACGAAATGTTGATTTTTTCATAAATATATAAGTACTCTGAGAGAGATGGTGACATTTATACTCTCTTAATTTTTTTAAATGTCTAAGTGCCCGATCGGATGCTATTAATTCAATATCTTTTTATAACCTATTTACACAACTGATTAATTGTTTTATCTGTTTGTCTCGTACAATTGGAACAACATATTTATATAGTATGATTATAGCTGAATCTTCTGTTTGCTGTCTGTGTCAACTGACTAGAAATTAAGTCATAATTGATATATTTGTATGATATTAGGATTCATATTTCGTAATTCAGATAATATTTTATTAGCTTTTACACTGATAATAGACAAACTATACAGAAGTTATGAATAAAGTCGTTCCCGTAATTATTTTTAACGTCTAATTTTATGCTCATGGGTTTGCATTGAGGAAACATTGACAAAAACATTTTAATGTTTGTTTACGGTCTAAGACATGCGTTCGCAACACTTTTGGCACAAAGAGTTTAATTTACTTGGTTTATGCTATATATAGATTCGTGTTGAATGATGCGAACCCATAGTATGATAATAATACATTCAGCAGCTTTATTTGTTCACTTTATACTTCAGAATTTTGCTGTCACCCGTTGAATTTGGAAAAAAGTAAACACAGATGTTGTCTACTTTATTTTAGTCTTAACAAACTGTTTCAATTGTTAATGATAGCGGTATAAAGTGCCTGTCAGAAAGAAGTATCTTCCCCTCTAATATTGTAATTTAGAATTAAGACGTCAATTTAATATTAGTAAATATGTTAAATTATTTGACGTAAAAATGGCATATTTGTTTCCACACATGATATATTACATCGTCCCAAAAAATTTACGTTTCTTTTATATAATTACTTATATTTTAGAAGTCTGTTTGTATGATGTAATTAAACACAAAACAACGATATTGATTGCAATTTGAACTTGAGTGCCTCTAATTTGCTCATAATTATTTATATAGTTCATAGTAGTTTATAGATATAACTTTTTGTTGTCATATTAATAAATGAAGATTGTTTAACTTAAAGATGTGTAAGTACTAACTGTATATGATTCTACTTATATGCAAAGCATCGTACAAAAAATCGAACATACTATTTTACACTCAGAAACAAAAATATGGTTAATTAATAGTGCCTAAGCGATTCCAGATATACAGTTTGTGCTGCAGAAAAATTTAGACAATTTTCATTCAGTAGTTTCAGTGCGTTTTAGAAAGATTTATAAACGCATTTAAAGTGTAAAAAAAACTGATTGATAACATTATATTTCTGCTAAATAGAAATATTTCTTCTATTGGCATTACTGTAAAACCATGTATAATAATATAATTTACATTATTTCTTACGACATGTTTAAACCTAAGAAATTGTGTAAAATTTTCAACATTTACTTGTAATTTGTAGACGTGATTACTGTCGCACGTCTAATATCGCACGTAATTGTTAAGATGTAAATATATTTATAAAGGAAGTACATAAATTCGACATAACTGTACAGTACTTAAATGCGATCGTCTTAAGTTGTGCGGCCATTAATGTAATTACGACTGAATTAAAATGTCAGTGTACATCACAATTACTTTGGAGACTGCTGTTGTGTACATTTATTTCACGTTAATTGTTACATTGTCTTTCAAATTTTCAGAATGATCTATGAAATGAAAAGTATGACATCGGTGGTCTTAAACTTGTGCATAGTTTATTTTGTATTACCTACGAGAATAATAACAAGCAATAATAAATTGTTATTGAGATATTTTATTTCAATATAAAATTCCATCCCTTTTATGTTAATCCTTTTTTTTTATTTAAAGTAATCGACTTTAAATGTTAAGAGTAAGAAAGTAATATTCATTACATTTTGTAAGTTACACATCTCCGCCAATTAACGATCGATTTTGATGATTCTTTTTTTTTACTGTAAAGGGTTTATTGCAATGTTATTCCCATATAATTTTCACTGTTATTGGATGTTGAATATCATCAAGAACTTAAAATCAAATAGAAAGTATACGTCGTTCATTTCTCATTTTTATAATAATTTACTTGTTAATATTTCAAAATTGCGACCAGAAGACAAATCAATGATAATCATTAATCGTTTCATTTGACAAAACATCAGGCATTATTTAAGTTTCCATGAAAAATTTAGGTTGTGCTTCCATTCAAGTTAATAGAATTCTTACTTTTTTGTTTATATTAATGGCAGAGTTGATGGAGGTTTTGAGCCTATTGCTTCTTTTGTAAATGCTATGTATGTAGGCGACTCTACTTTAAAAAAAATCTTGTTAAGACAAGTTCTGTGATTTTGTTTATTAGTGCCATTATTATCAATGGGACTATACTACATGATCGTTTTCACAGTAATTTTTTTTAAAACAGAATTATTTTTTTTATTTTTACAAGAGCACTATTTCAAAAATTTGCTTAAAACTTGAAACTAAATTGGGTGAAAGACAGAAATTGTCAAACTGCATAGGGCGATAGGTATCAATTTATTGACAGCAATGTCATAATGGCATACAATCCACACTACAACTATAATGAAAATGCATTTAAACATACATGTTTTATAAAATTGCACAATAAAATATTTCACTATCCCTAAATTGGTAATTAAAAATTCAATACTGAAAAAATCGTAAATGATACAAAACCAGTCATTAATGTACCAATAACACCAAACATTAAAAGATTTTGTACTTTTTCAATTAACATTTTTAAAAATTCAATTTCTTATAATATCACATTTTACAGAACCTCTATACACTTGTTCAATAACTCATTCAAAATTACAAAATATTCCAACTGGATATATTTTTTTTTCATATTACAGTCTTCTGATGTACTTACATTGTATTATAAAAAAAAATTGTAAATCAAATATTTCATTTTATTTAAAAACTAATAGGATTATTCTACTTTTTATGTGGCCTGTATGACCAATGAAATTGCTTAATGACAAATTAGTTGATTCTTATGGATTCTACTCCTATTTTATTTATATTCATTCTGATATACAAGTGTATATCATTTTGTTTACACTGCTTTATATATTTCATTTTTACATATTTTCTATTTTGTGCTTACTATCACTATACAAAGCAACAGTTTAGTAACAGAACTTATTATCACGGTCTAAAAGTAAATCACATTAACCATAGTCAGTGCCAAAGGAAGTTAAACCTTTGTTTTGTATGGCAAATGATACAGCAGCATCCAAGAAATCATAGTGATTATCTACATCACTGTTGTTTGACCCAACATTGTCATATTCTATATTTGCAGACTGGAGATTGTCAGCCTCATTAAAATATTTGTATTGAGTACTTGTATCAGGAAATAAAGCTAAGTGAGTCAGATCATTCACATTTTTACTCATAGTTTCTTCAGAGTATGACCATGACATGTCTAAGCTACTTGAGGCCATATCTTCACTGCATTCATCATTCAGACTTAATGCTTCATGTCTTGCACTTTCATCAGATGGCATTGGACTGCTTTGCGGTGATATGTATGCTTCATTTTTATTAACAGAACATTGTACAGAGTCGTCAATATTACAACTGCTAGAACTAGAAGTATTTTGTAGTCCATGAGCTGATATTGCCATCAAAATCCCTTCATTTTCGATACTATTATCACCTGGTAAATTGTTAATAAATTCAGCAACATCTAGAGCCAGAAATTGGTTGTTATCCATGTCAGCTGGCAGAGGGGCTACTAACCATGAATCTAGCACACGGTTAATAGTGTTGTCAACAAAGCCTTTGGCCATCTGCAAAATAATATAAAAAATTTTTTAGTTAATATGATTTGAAAAATAAAATATATATAAAAAACTAACTAAAAATAAATTAACTTACCTGTCTTGCTTGCCATCTTGCTATACATTGGTCTTCACTGTATCCATGTGAAAGTACCATCGACATAGGCAATGCTGAATAGCCATTGTCACTTGTGGATTTTTTTATGTTATTGTTTGACTTTCTGCTAAAAGAACTAACGTATCTAGGGTACTCTAATTTCTCGTTTGAGCTGGTACCCGGTAGTAAATTCTTGTCTGTGTCAGTAATAACAGAATCTAAGGTATTAAAGTCCTGCTTCAATAAATAATCTCCCAAAATCTCTAAGTTTTGTTCAGTATTCCCTACAAGATCATTAGAATCACTTTCTGATGACAATCCGGCTCTTTCATGCTCTTTCGTTGAATTAGATGTGGTATTACTACTTTCAGAAACTTCATTTTTTAAATGATATTTCCCTTTAACTTGCCACGCAAATCGAGCCTTTTTCAGTGGGCGTTCCGATTCCATTGTTAGGTCGCCATTTTCTTGTCGTTTGGAAGTAGACTTTCCTGGAGTTCCAGGTATATTCATTTTAAAACGCAGAAAGTACTTACTTTTTAAACTGTCATTAGTATACAAACATTGACATAGTTAATTACTCCAAACATATGATTGACTTGACAAGTGCTTAATTAAAAATAATACCGCTTATCACTTTTCATTTAAGTCATAACATCACAATTGCAATATTCAGGCAGGGAGGTAGGGTCATAATTTATAATATTGGCGAATATTTTGTTAATTAAATAATACTACACAATAATGGCTTTGTGTATAACATGCAACTTTCTACATGTAAGCAGTGGGACCGATGTAACATTTTTAATCTGTAGTCGACTTTGTAAAGCACTTCACAAAGCTTAATCTGGGGTTAATAATTAAATATATATAACAAATAAGTAATTGCATTTAAATTATATATCAATTGCAATTTAAAGATTATATTACTAACGTTTTAATACATAAGGACAGAAAGTCATGGGGGTTTCATGCAATAATAAATTAAAAATCCATGTAGACAAAGGAAAATATTAGTGTAATTCAAATTTTACATTAACTGATGAATACCAATATTATAATTTACTATTTTTGTTTTCTTTACCAAAACGAGTACTAAAATGGTTTTCACCCAGACCCGGAATTAAAATTTTAGTATAAGAAGTAGCAATAAGCGCATTGGCTTGACCTTTCTAACTTACACGAAACACAATGTACTGAAAAGAAATAGATATTCCACTACACGTGTCTGGAAGTGAAACACCATAACATGGTCCCGTTTTATTTCCTTTTGATGACCAGTATGATCATCAAAGTGAACCATTGTGTATTTGGTTTAAACTATTCTGTTTATATTGTTAATTTGTAGTTAATTTATATTTTATATATTTAATCAATAATTTATTGAATTGCGTTGTTTACGACTGTGAATGCTGCGGCAGCGGAAGATCATGTTAAAACAGGAATTTGTCATTTTTACTGTTTGTCTTATGTGTTGTAAATTGCTGCACTTATAATAAATTTCATGAAACGCCTAGGTTTATACTATCCATGATTAAATAAATGAAATCATATTATGGCCGTCTTTTAGAAAAATAAGCCATATATCGGTTTAATAGTGTTGTACAGTTACAATTTCGTTATCGATATATGATGAACATACGTATATAGTGCACAGTAATTATAACTATAATTACTAATAAAAAAAATCAAATAGATTGTATAACATTCTTGTGTCAATTTACATGTCTGTAAAAAAAGATACATATTGCATGTTTAGGTACTTTTGTGACTTAATAAAGTATATTTAATTAATTAATATAAGAGACCTTTCAAATAGATGGTAACTTTTCAAATATAACCACGTAATTTAAAAAAATATATGTATTCAGGATTCTCGCAAAACGATCGTGTATAAGATCGTTTTGCGAGAATCGTAGTAATGCATATACGTAGGAGTTATACGTTTATATGAATATAAACGTATAACTCCTACGTATATGCATTTACGTAATTTTATAAGCATACGTTATTAAAACTTTCTTCATGATGCCTCGTCTTTAGATTTTACTTTCTTCCTGCTTTTACGGTTTATAAGAAGGTCGCTCTACTTAATAACATGGTACTAAGATTTTCGACATACAAGCTCCGACTTACAAAGTAAAATTAAAACGTCTTGCGGCTCCATGAATGGCAGGTGAAGTACGAAGAAAAATAGCTAGTTGCCATCGAGATTTCCCCCAATTGAAAAAAGATCGCACTAAAGACAACTAGGGCGTTTTTAAGTATGTAAGAAATAGGTGTAATCAAATGGCTGCTAAACGCCGATATATTCATAATAATATAAGAAACTCTCTCTTTTTCTTGTTTTCAGTAAGGTAAATGAAGACGACAAAAAGCGGTCTGTTACCTCTATCACCTCAAAAGCAATTGGCTATGACGGCATTTTCATTCAAATGACCTCTCTCTATCTATCTGTAACTGATAATTACTCACCTTGTATCTCTCAATTTCTCCCTAGAAACACACTTACTTCTTCCTGCTAAAAGCCTATCGTTATTCCTATTTCCAAAAAGTTTAATCCCGAAATATTATCTGAACCCATCTTTATTTTTCAGGTCTTATCCAAGATCCTGGAGAAATTAGTACAAAAGCAAGTTTCCCATTTTTATCTTTCCACGGCCTGTATCTCTTTCAATCTGGTTGTTGTCTAGGCGAAAGCACCGTTTACACCGAAGTCACTGTTTAAGCAAAGCTTTTATTAAAATATTAGTGCTGGTGACTCATGTTCGGCTATGAACAATAAATCTCTCACTGTCTTAACACTTTTGGACTTCAAAAGTGCATTTAATTCTGTTTATCATGACATATTGCTCGAAATTCTGTCATCTTTAAATTTCTCAGACTTCTTTATATTCAGGCTGAACTCTTTCTTAAGAGGTCGCTCTCGCTTTGTGTACGCCACGAGGAAGAGGTCTCTAAATAGTTTGACCTAACTACAGGCGCTCTTCAAAGTAATGATTTCTCTTCAATTTTTTTTGTTCATCTTAGTAACGCTCTTACTACCGTACTTGATTCTCACTATTATGATTGCAAATCATCAGCGTAAAGATGATTACCGCCATTTCGAAGTCAAATATGTAGAATAAACTATTCTCTTATTGAATGACATAAAGACATTTATTCCGACACTTCACAATTCACAATACATAGAGGAAATTAAAACAAAAAACAAAAAAAAAATAATTACATAAAACAAAAATAGAAAATTATCAAAACGCTATGTAAAAAGTAAAATCATTGTAACAAAAAAAATCAAGATGTGTATTTAACATGTATGCTGAACTTATCACCTCAACGTGAGACGAGACGGTAGCAGTGGTAAGTTAAAGACCATATTTTAATGTTAGAATAAAAGAGAAAGGAGTTGTTGATGAGTCAATGTTTTTGTATATATCATATTTTTCATATAAAAAACTATAACATAAATAGTGGTAATGAATGGTGGAGGCACAAGAAAAAATATTTAAATAAGTAAATTGCAAATAAGCATAATAATATTAATGAGAAATACAGTAATTATGTACCCTTCTGTTTATTTGTTAAGAAAATTTTCAATTGTTTTCTAAAAGTGCCTAATGTTTTTAGGTCCCGCAACGGTGGAGGAAGATGATTCTTGCAGTGGGTGGCTGTATATTTACAGTATAAAAACCCCGAAAGGCTGAGGAACTGTGTCGAGGATTGCTGAGTTTGTTATAAGCCATGCCATCTATTTTAAGAATATTATTGTCGTCAAGAAATGGACCTATGTACATGACTTCTTGGCGGTATATCCAAACAGAACATCGCACAAGCATTTTGGAGCTGTTGAATAAGGTGTGCGGTACGTATTAATAAACATGGACTATAAACCGTATCAACATAGTTAAATTTTGATAAAACCAGTAAGTCCGATAGTCTTTTTCGTAACTCAAGACTTAGATATTCACGCATTCTATACAAAACTTTTAATTTATTACGAACGAAATATCTTGTGTTACAAGGGCATTTTACATACATGACAAACACCCAGATCCAGAACAATTATCTGTAGTTCGTACAAATATTTGTCCCGGGTGGGAATCAAACCCACGATCTGTGACGCCAAAGCCAATAGCTTAGCAACTGCGCCAAACGGGTCATTTATTTTTTGTTATTTTTTGCTTTGTTCCGCAAATTAAAAACTTCGTTTTTGATGGATTCAATTCTAAGCAATTTTTTTCGGACCACTTCACCACTCTATCTAGATCTTCGTTAACCCTTTGACGCACAAATTCAAACCAATGGATTATTTTTGAAAAAAATTATATTATTGTGGTTATCGCTGTGTATCATATGCAGATGTATAAAAAAAGAGTTTTATTACTATAGTTTTTTTGAAAATCTATGGGACAAATGTGTCCCAAAGTACGCCAAAGAACGATATTACGAGCGCGCGAAAACCCCAAACTTATTATTATCGTCATTTTATATATTTTGCACGCGCATTGAT